>CAUOFW020002724.1:777341-832193 GCA_963454935.2 Ilex paraguariensis
TTTTTTTTTTTTTTTACTTTGTGGTTGATATGGATTTTTTTTACAAGATACTGTTGAGGTTTTAACCAAGCATTTCTTTGTGACAGCTCTCTTTTAAAACAAGAGACTAATGCTTGTTATATTCAATTAACTAATGACGTGTTTTGTACGGTGGATAAAAAAATGAGAGGATGAAAAGTAGAAGTGATGCACTTTCTATCATTTAAGGGATGAATTATTCTTTCACTCATTTGTGTTTAGTACGAGGGATAGAAATTAAAAATAATTTATTTTTTTTGTGTTTAGTTGGATGAAAAAGTAGAATAATGAAAAAAGTATAGATACGTAATTTTACCACTATATCTATATATAAAAATAATGTATATATAACATATAATCTATATAACAAAGTACAATACAATTCAAATCTTAAAAGATAAACAAAAATAACTTTTACATTTCGCGATTGATATCTCTTTAAATTTTACTTTAAAATTAATCTGACGATTAATATTAACACCTCAAATTTAATAAGAAAAATAGGGGTCTAAGGGTGTGTTTGAGATAACTTTTTAAAGAGACTTATAACTTCTCATAAGTACTTTAAAAAAAATAGTGTTTACAACTGCCCCACCATCACTATCACCCCCACCACCACAACCGTTGTCACCCCACTACCACCACCACCATTGTCACCCCACTCCCACCACCACCACTCTCACCCCCACCACCACCATCACCACTGTCATCGCTGCAACTCCACCACCACCGTCCCACCATCATCACTGTCGCCACCACACCACCACCATCCCCACTACCCCCACCCTCACCACCATCATTACCATTGTCACTCACAGCTACCACTATCACAATTGGTTGTCGTCACCCAACACAATCATCACCATTTTTCACCACTATCCCTGTCACCCATCACTACCCTTGTCGCCCATCACCATTCGCTCTCACTATAATCGATGCTTAAATTTTTTTTTTTTCTCTATCTTTGTAATTTGATTTTGAATATAAATATAAATATGTTTATTGTTAACTTATTTTTTATTACTCCGTGCCGGAAATAACTAATTAATAAATATGGTATATGTACATATCAAATTATATATAGACAAATATGATACATTTCAACACACATAATTAATTTTCCATATACTTTTCCTCCTAATTTTGGAGAAATTGATTTTAGGTGAGTTTGATGGAAAATTAATACATCCACTTTTCTACCTTTCCTGTTTTCCTTCCTTACAAAACATGATATTTTATCTATCCCTCTAATTTTTTATCATACCAAACAAAGCATAAATATGATATTGTTGCAATTTAATTAGCAATGAAAATAATATTGAATAGAATCTATTATTAATCTAATATTAATAATGAAACAGATTGACAAATAATTTTAATAGTTGAGTATAAATGGATAAATGACAATTCTACTATACCATAAAAAAATCGATATCATACAAGAATGTATAACTTTTTTAAAATTTTTGTATAATTTTAGGGATTATTCACATTTTTTTGAAAGTTTTGCGATCGATCTCAAAAATTTAAGATTAATCTCAACATTTAGGAATGATCTCAAGTACCCCAAAAAATTGTAATTTGAACCCTCAAAAAATTATAAGTTGAACATCAAAAGCTGTAATATAATCCCAAAAAATTATATTTTCTAATATAATTCTTTAAATTTTAGGATTAATCATAACTTTTCTATTATAATTAAACTCAAATAACTTATATCTTAGCCCAACAAAATATAAACTTTTGTACCATATGTCATCAGTTGAACTGGTGCATTGGACTTGGTTGCATATAAAAACTATAAAAAGAGAAAAACAAATAAAATAATATATACACCAGGTTTCATGCATGTGCTATGGACTTGAAAATTTTGAAATTTCACTACCCTATTTTTTTTTTATTTAATAGTTAGAAGTATTCGGACTAGTTTACGTGTATTTTAACTAATCTTTTTTTGATCTAGTCAAAAATAGTTCATCCACATAGAGATTAAGGTATTCATGAGAGATTTATACATAATCCTGATGAGTTGCCAATATTCAAACTCAAGAAATATAGCCAAGTTAAAAGAAAATAGAGAATTACACCCAGACCCCTAAAATTTATCACTTAATCATTTAAATTCCCTAACATGTGAAATATTATACACAGACCAACTTTGAATCAAAGTGTTATTTCACGCCATAAAAAACTCCTACGGTGAAACTACAGACCCTTTAGTTTGATTCTACCCCTTCTTCACGCCATATGTGAGTCCTATCTCTCTTGCCTTGTTTCTTGCAGATTTTTTTTGTTTGTTTGGTCTTGACAGAGGTGGTCACATAAATCTTTCTATATATGTCAAATACAATAACTCTCTACTCACCGTGAGTTAGAGATTTTTCTCAAAGTTCTTTAACCTCAACTTCCTAAGAGAGAGAGAGGAGAGATATCTTATAGTGTTACCAGTAGAACTTCCCACCTGCAAAATGCAAGAGAAACCAACGATTAGGATGCTTAAAGCTCTAACATACACACACAAGCCCAACATTGTTACCTACTGCGCTGTGGACTGAAGAGAGCAATGCAGAATGCAAGTGATGATAGACAACAATGTAGAATGCAGGTGATGATGGACAGTAAAAAAAAAAAAGGTAATGTTATACTTCCCAAATTTTGTTGAAAAAATTTATGTAATTGTTAATTTACAGAAATATTCCTAAACATGTTATAGGATAAATTTTATCAACACCCTTTATAAATAGGCATTACTTAAATGACACCCCGAGTACATCGATCTATCTTTAATAATACACCTTCCCAATTCTGAAATTTCAATGCACTTCCTTTTAATTTTATTATATTAACCATTAGGTTTATCAATTTAATATTTAATTTTATCAAATTAATGTCCTTTATTGAATTTAAACTAAATTAAATTCATGAGTTAAACTAAATTAATGTTCAATAAAGGAGAAAATGTGCAAAACCAAACCATACAAAATAAAATCTGCAAGAAACATGGAAATTATGTATTGCTCATTCGCTTGGGTTCTTTTACAAATAGCACTCACATTTGTTTTCTCTGTACACTTCTGCATGTTTCTGTGTTTTTTCTCTGTGTGTGTATTTTTAACGTTGACAGAGTCTTCTTTTCTCTTCTTCTCTGTGCTCTCTGATTTGACTACTCTCGCAAATACCTATTAAGCCTCTCTCTCCTTTTTAGTTTTGTTGTAATTGTGATTGTGATTGTTTGGGTTTAGGGTCTTTGTGTAGTTGTTGTGGGGAAACTTATTTTGTCTTTCTAATCTTATTTCCTGTCTATATATAGTCATTGTCATTTGATGGGAATTTCATATCGGCAGGTCAAGGAGATTGAACAAAATAGCCTTGTTGTGCAAAAAAAATGAAAAATATGTATTTCTCATTTGTCTGGGTTCTTTTCCAAATAGCACTCACATTTTTTTTCTTTATACACTTCTGCGTGTTCATGTGTGTTCAGTCTCTATATATTTTTAAGCTTGACAGAGCTTTCTATTCTTTTCTCTGTGCTCTCTGGTTTTGCTACTCTGGCAAACACGTGTTAAGTCTCTCTCTCCTCCATTTTAGTTTTGTTGTGATTGTTTTGTGTCGGTTTTGGGTCTTTTTATAGCTATTGTGGGGAAACTTGTTTTGTTTTTTTCTAGTCTTATTTCCTATCATCCTATGTCTATAGTGTCATTGTCATTTGATGGGAACTTCTCATTTGGGGGATTGGGAGATGGAACAACATAGTCTTGTTGGGCGAAAAAAGGAAAAAATGTATTGCTCATGAACCACCTACTACATAGGTAAGTTTAGTTGTGGGTTTTGCACATTTAGTTATCATTGCGTCTAGGAAGAGTTCTTGCGAGTAGTTTTCTTAAGAAGGATTCAAAAAACTATTAGTTTTTGCGTTAGAGTTGATACTGATATTTAGAAAGCTCATACATCATCTCTTTCCCCAAAATTTATTAAATATTTTTGCTCTTTACTTTTTGCAAATATATAACAATGGCTGAAGAAGTTGAATCGACCCCCAAAAGAAAAAGGGTAAGTGCGCTCTATCCTCTAATTGTTTTATTCAATTAATTAATTATATGTTTGCTTTTGGTTTTTTAGGAGAAGACTTTTAATTTTCAATTGGAAATAAATTTTTTAATGATGTTCGGAATCAAATCAATTGCGGTAAGTATATCTAAAAACTAAAGTTTTATATCATATATTTTTAAATTAATTAGTTTAAAATGTAGCTTTTTTTTGTACGAGGTTGTTGTTACGCGATGGTTGCCACCATTTCTTGCGAAACACATTATTTTATTCGACATGACCAAAAAATTCAACTATCTCCACAAGAGTTAACGGATTGCATTCATGATCATATTTATCATCCACCTCAACAACTACCTCAAAAACCCGATGAGGCTGCTTGCAAAACATTCTCGGTAATAAATTGTATATGTACATGAAGAAGTATGACATTAGCATGTAATTTTGTAATATTTTCTTATTTTGTAATTTTGAAGTATGGCAATAGCTTCTTCAAAATTACAAAATATTACAAAATTACAAGTCAATGCCATACTTCTTCATATACCTTTAAAAATTTATTACGGAGAATGGTTTGCAACCAACTTCATCGGGTTCTTGAGATAGATGATAAATATGATCATGAATGCAATTTGTTAACTCTTGTGGAGAGAGTTGAATTTTTTGGCCATGTCGAATAAAATAATGCGTTTCGCAAGCAGCGGTGGTAACCATCGCGTAACAACAAACCTCTTGCCAAAAAAAGCTATATTTTAAACTAATTAATTTAAAAATATTTGATATAAACTTTAGTTTTGTGAGGGATCGACCTCCCCATTACCGGGGATATACCTCCCTCCAAGAGCAATCCTCCCCATTACCGAGGATATCCCGCTCTCCATCAAAGGATTTCGGCTGACCTGCGGGGCAAACCCCCACAGTTGCCTTTACCTCTGTCCCACATTGGGGAAAGAGTCGTCTCCCCACCCCCATATAAGCCGAAGCACCATATGAGAGCAGTACACAAGTAGCGCTTTTTTTGTGAGGGATCGACCTCCCCATTACCGGGGATATACCTCCCTCCAAGAGCAATCCTCCCCATTACCGGGGATATTCCGCTCTCCATCAAAGGATTTCGGCTGACCAGGTCAGCCGAAATTGATTTTAGGCTGCTTACCACAATTTTTTAGGTATACTTACCACAATTGATTTTATTCTGAACATTATTAAAAGGATTTCTTTCCAATTAAAAACTAAAAGTCTTCTCCTAACAAACCAAAATCAAACATATAATTAAATAACTGAATAAAACAATGAGAGGATAGAACACACTTAAGTCTTCTCCTAACAATTAGAGGATATATGGCTCATTTGCCTAGGTTCTTTTCCAAATAGCACTCACATTTGTTTTCTCTATACATTTCTGCGTGTTTGTGTGTGTTCTCTCTCTATATTTTTAAGCTTGACATAACTTTCTATTCTCTTTTTTGTGCTCTCTGGTTTTGCTACTATTGCAAACACCTGTTAAGTCTCTCTCTCCTTCATTTTAGTTTTGTTGTGATTGTGTTGTGCCAATTTTGGGTCTCTGTGTAGCTATTGGGGGAAACTTGTTTTGTTTTTTCTAGTCTTATTTTCTATCATCTTATGTCTATAGTCTTTGTCATTTGATGGGAACTTCTCATTTGGGGGATTAGGAGATGGAACAACATAGTCTTGTTGGGCAAAAACAAAGGAAAAAATGTATGCTCATGTACCACATACTACATAGGTATGTTTAGTTGTGGGTTTTGCACATTTAGTTATCGTTGTGTCTTTGAAAAGTTATTTCGAATAGTTTTCTTAAGATGGATTCAAAAAATTGGTAGCTTTGGGTTAGTGTTGAGGAAGTAGAAAGATTTGATACTGATATTCACAGAGCTCACGCATCATCTCTTTCCCCAAAGTTCATTTTTTTGCACAACAAGGCTATTTTGTTCAATCTCCCTGCCCCGTCAATAAGAAATTTTCATCAAATAACAATGACTATATATAAACAGGAAATAAGATTAGAAAAGACAAAATAAATTTCCCCACAACAGTTGCACAGAGACCCTAAACCCAAACAATCACAACAAAACTAAAAAAGAGAGAGAGAGACTTAATAGATAGTTGTGAGAGTAGCCAAACCCGAAAGCACATAGAAGAGAAAAGAAGACTGTCAACCTTAAAAATACACACACACAAAAAGAACACACACAAACATGCAGAAGTGTACAAAGAGAACAAACGTGAGTGCTATTTGAAAAAGAACCTAAGCGAATGAGCAATATATAGTTTCCGTGTTTCTTGTAGATTTTATTTTGTATAGTCTTTAAAGGACAAAGCTAATCAATGGCTAGATTTTTTAAAAGTCCGTTCAATACCTAACTGGTATGAATTACAGAATAAATTTTTCAGAAAATGTTTTTCCTCTACACCGCACTAATGTACTAAAAAGACAAATCATGAATTTTTTGGTTTAGACCTTTTACCAATGTTGGGAGAGATTCAAGAATCTTCTTCAGTCCAGCTCACACCATGTTTTTGAGAATTGGACTTTGGTAGAATTTTTCTATGACTTCTTGTCCACTAGACTACGTCAGTTTGTCAAAATGATGGCTCAATGATAGTTCTGTCCTCTAAAATTTTGTACGCACGTAACACTTAAACTCCTGCCATTAATGTTTGTTAGTATATCCATTAGTAAATTACACCTAAACTTCTTGAAGTTTATAGACGTGTAATACTTAGATCCCTCAAATTTAAAATGTTATACGTAGATAAAAAATATTTCAATCAAAGATAAAATATCAAATATTTTAAATTTTACAACAAAAATTCACGTTCTATTTTAACATTTATTGAAATAAAATAAAAATATATTTTTTCTTGAAAAATTATAATTAATACACAATTATATTATTTATTGGAATTTAATTTGGTCGTTTAATTATCCCAATTAAAGCTAGAAAATATTGTATCAATTACAGTTTGACTTATTGTTTATTTTTTAGTTTTATTCCAATAAGTAATATAATTTTATACTAATTATGATTTTTTAAGAAAAAAATAGATTTTTATTTTTTATTTTATTTCAATAAATGACATAATAGAACATGAATTTTGGTTGTAAAATTCATGTTCTATTATGAATGGCTTAGACCTCTTATTTGATTTTTTAGTTTTATTCTAATAGATAATATAGTTGTATAATAATTATGATTTTTCAAGAAAAAATTAGATTTTTATTATTTATTTTATTTTAACAAATGATATAATAGAACATAAATTTTGATTGTAAGATTTAAAATATTGACAATCTATATTTGATTGAAATATTTTTTGTTTAAATATAACATTTTAAATTTGAGGAATCTTAATATTATATGTCTATACACTTAAAGAGGTCTGAATATAATTTATTAACGGATATATTACCAGACATTGACAACATGGGTGTAACTGTTACACGCGTATAAAAATCAAAAGGATTATGTGTAATATTTCAAATATCAATGGGTCTGAGTAATTAAGTGACAAATATCTGGAGATCTGAATGTAATTCTTTAAAAAAAAAAAACCCCATGTATTTCTCTTGCATCTCCTTTGAATGTTAGGTATTTGTCATGTATCAATAGGCACATATCCAAAAAAGCTGGAATAAAAACAACTTATCACTACAACGTTGCCATCACGATCGTCAAGATCATTATCTATATGGAAATACTGCCTAACCCCCTAATCCTAGACAAGGCTCTTGGGCATAGATTTGTTAACGAAGGGGTCAAGTTAATTTTGGTGAGTTTAAATTCGAAGTAATCATTCTAATTCAAAACAAATATGAATATCTAACAAATTTAATTTTACAATTTATATTTGGGTATATTAAAAATTGAAATGTAATGCCAAAATCTTATTTTAGCTAAAAAATATTGAATTAGAGTTGTATTTTAGCAAATAACACGAGAATTTTATCTCGATTACATACTTATGTTCTTCATTTTGGTTGGGTTATATTGAATATGATATTGGTATAAACAAATTCAAGTACGTGATACATTATATGACAGGTTTATTTTTGATTTATGGGTTAATTGTAAATTGCATTTCGAAAGATTTTTCGAATTTTCAATTTATACTTTCAAAGATAAAAAATCTCAATTTACACCCTCAGAAATATAATTTGTATCAATGCGCATCTGAAGCAAGCAGTCATCTAAAACTAGTTGGGTAAGTTACACACCCCATTAAGTTTGTCACTTAATTATTTGACCCCCTCACATTTAAAATATTATTCCTACACCTCTTGACGTTTGTCCACGTATAACATATAACCCCTTGTCGTTGATTTATGTTAATATATCCTTTAAAAATCATGATTTCATCCTAATAGAAAATTATAATTTTTATACTACCTTCATTTTGTGGGTTCGTTATACTTTAAAGTTCAAAATCAAGATTACCATTTGAATGCCTAATATAATGTAGATATTTATATAATATTATTTATATCTAATGCAATACATTTTTTGAACATAATTACTTTGATGTCCAATTAAGAGAACATTTTTAGTCGTATTTGGATTCTCAGGGAATGTAGGTGTAAAATTTCAAATATAAGGGGTCTAGGTGATTAACTGACAAGCATAAGGAGATTTATATGTAATTTATCCATTTAGTTTTAAATAGCAAATTGATAGATGTTAATTTCAAGTATGCATTAATAAAGATTTATATCTTTGGCATAGTGGACCTACATGAGAGGCTCCCATGACAGGCTATTTGATGAGTGGCTGAGCATGCCATTGATGTCGTGATCGAGGTGCGAGGGTCAGACACATGGACAGTTTAATATTCTCAGGTGCATTTAAGGATGTCAAACGTGTCAGGTTAAATAAGTGACAGGTGAAAAATATGTAAACCCATACACGACACGTTTAGTAAATGGATAAAAAATTGAAACACGAACACAAACCGTTTAATAAATGGGTAAGACGATATGACTCATTTAACACGTCTAATTTTAAACGAGTCAGATTTGATTGGGTCGGGTTAACACAGTAACCCACTCGTTTGACCCATTTACCTGTTTATCACTTATTTGACTCATTTAACACGGTAAACCACCCGTGTGACCCATTTACCTCTTTATTTAAAAATGTTATATAATTTTATAAAACTAACATATTAACACAAATAAATGTGATATTTAGAGATATCACACAATATTACAAAATACAAACTACAATTTAAAATAACCAAATTCCACCAACAGCCATATTACAAAATTATAAATACAATTCGAAATAACACAATCACACCAAATAACAATCATATTACAAACCACAATTCCAAACAACCACAAATTCCATGATTCACAAAATCCCGTGAAAGAGATCAAATCTCCACCTCCACGACAACGAACAGATTCAACAACGAAATTCTCATGCCCTACACAAATTAAAATGAAATATTATATAACATTAATAATTAAAAAGACTCATAACTAGATAAGTAAATATCATTACCTCTCTTTAGTTATGATTAATGATAGATATAGAATTAGAATATTGAGCGGATATAGCTTTATTAGATTGCATATTTTGATTGAAAACATCATCATCTATTTCCCCTTCCAAATCATCACCAGAATCATCTACAACTAAGCTCAACAAAACATAAATAAATCAATGATTACATGAATTAGGATAATGAGAAAAATAATACTAGTAAAATGGAATCAAATTTACTGCTCTTCCCATGAATTCAATCTCTAGTACAAATTAAAATTTGGACAGTTTCTGGCAAAAGTGAACTTTGATACTTATTCAAAAGAATCAAACCTCTACCACCGGTATTAAATGCAGATTCAGACGCAACTGTAGAAAGAGGAATTGTCATCACATCACAAGTCAACCAAGACAATATAGAATGCCGAAACTGCTCTCCTTTTCAAAAGGTTAGAATATTCAAGTCCTTCTTTTGATCAAGCCTTTTTCATTAAAATACAGCTACAACTCAATCACCCGAAAAACAGGAGAATCTTCTTTCAAAATCCTACATTTGTACAAAATCATTACGAATATACAATAAACTACCTTGATCACATTCAATTCAAACAAACTAAATTATATTTTACATGAAAAAGGCTTTCGGAATCATCAAGACTATGAGTCTTGCTAACTTGTTTCTCACTACTTGAAGTACTTGGAACAACATGTGACAAGTTGACAGAGTACAATTCAAAGAATTCAAATAAAGTATCTTGAACTCATAGGAATCACCACCATAAAGTTTTGAATAAGCCCAATCTATAAACTGAATTTTGTACCGCTAAGATGATAGCAATTGAAAGAATCACACTATACTTTGACCAATTCTTGTCAAACTTGGCATACATATGACTTTCCATTATCCTCATAAATGTATCATTATCTGTCAAAACCTCTTTCAAAGAATTTTGAATTAGGAATATTTGGGAGAAGTACAAATTTGCTGTGAGATATGTTGTACCAGAGAATAAGCAAGTAATTTTATGAAACACCCGCAACAAATTAGAAATCATATCTATTTTGCTTCATTCTTCTTGAGAAGGACAATGTCTATAATTAAAATCACTTAACTGTAAATGAATAAATGCATGACGATAAAAAAGTGCACTGTCAAGCATAATATAAATTGAGTTCCATCTAGTTGGAACATCTCCTCGCAAACTTTTTTTACTCTCTAATGAAACTTGAGCAACACAATCCATAAACATCTTTTTCCTTCCAGATGAACCTTTAACATATTTGATGTTTTCTCAAATTTTTATCACTAATTCATCAATTTTTTAAGTCTATCTTGGACTATCAAATTAAGGATATGTGCACAACACCAAACATGGAAGTACTCACCATCCCTCAAGAGAGCATTTTTAAGGGTAAGTTGACTCTTCAACAACTCAACAAACAATCATTACTAGTAGCATTATCCAAAGTCAAAGAAAATAATTTCCTTTCAATTTCTCAATCAGTCAAAAATGTATAAATTTTCTCAGACAAGACAATAGTAGTGTGGGGAGGGGGCATGAGATAAAAGTTTAAAAAAAAATTCTGCAACTTCCAATGTAGATCAACATAATGGGCTGTGAGAGAAACATATTCATTAATCGATATAGAAGTCCATAAATCAGATGTCAAACAAATTATTTCAAGAAGGGAACCCAACACAATTTTAAGTTTATCCTTCTCTCTCTTATACTTTTTTAACACATCTGACTTTGCAGCATTCCTAGAAGGCATTTTGATATTCTCATTACCATACTTGAACATTACTCTAATACTCTCATATTGGACAAATCGAAATGGTAAAGTATGCTTAAGTATTGCCTCAACCTCTAACTCACAAAACTTTTCAGGATCAAATTTTGTGGATCGCATTAGCATAAATCCTTAACCTTGACTTAGAAGTAATTGTCTAATATCCCCGATGTCGTTTTTCAAACATTTTTTCATGTGAATATGCATGTTACCAGTTCCATGATTAGACTCACACATATATATTTGATACTACAAATATTACATGCAGCATGCTTCTTGCTGTCCGGATATTTTTCATTTAATTATGTAAAGTATTTCGATACTATTGAAGTCTTTTGTCACTTACAATTAGATTTACCTTTTTCTGTAGTTGTACCCTGGGGCAAAGCCAGGAATTTATATGTGGGGGCCACTAACTATAAATTTAAAAATTTATCTTCTTAAGGATTAAAGTTAAAGACAAATAAATTTTTTAAATCATATATAATACCTAAAATTTCATTGACAAAAGAGAAAAAAATCGATATACATGGGGTACAAAAACAAAACAAACATCTGTAAAATAACGTTCTAATTATACCCCTTTACAAAAAATGAGACTAACTATAGTCATTTACAATTGACCACGACGTGATTTCATATTTTGAAAGTGTTGCACGATAACATCGTTATCAATGCAATCGAAAATGTCTTTCTCTATGTATACAATCAAGTTATCTGTCATCCATTGATCGCTCATGCGATTACGCAATTGATTCTTCACAATCTTCATAGCCGAAAATGCTCTTTCTACTATGGCAGTCGCAACTAGCAAGATCAATGTCAATGTCACAAGTAAGTACACCAATGGATATACCACGTGTTTTTTTGTCAATTTTATTCAAGAAAATAGATTTATACATTAACTTTTACAATTAATTAAACAAACTATTTTGTCAATTTTGTCCCTACCATTCTAAAAAATATATCCAATTTATAATTTTAGGAAGCAAGTACAAGTACAAATGCATAAAAGTATCAAATTCATAATTTTAATAAATTCAAGCAATATCATTCAAAGTATAAAAAATTGGTTCGGAATGAGAGTTACCAAAAAATAGGTCGACTCAATAACCGCAACTCAAGGTCTTCAAGGCATCCCTAATTACTAATCCGGGTTATAAAAAATCAAGAAAATAATTAGGGCAAAATGCACAAAAAAACAAATTAGGGAAAAATGCATAAAAATTTAAATAAGGGCAAAATGCACAAAATATAAATTAGGGTTAAAAATTAAAATGCACAAAATTTTTTTTATTAAGACTAATTAATTCAAAATTTTAAAAATAAAAAACTAATTTATTTTTTGTGCACAGTATAATCAGTGTGTGCCATGTGAGAAAGAGAGAGAGAGAGAAAAAAAACATTTACTTCTGTCATGGTGGTGATGGGCTTGTGTTGTCGGTGCAAAGAAGGACAAAAAACTCAAGAACTGAGCTTAATATCTCGTGTGTTGAGCTTGAGCAGAGCTTCTCTAAGTCTCTCTGTTTCTTCTCTTTTTCTTATGGCTGGAAAGTGGGCAGCTAGAGTGACCGAATGAGATAGAGAAAAAAAAATGAAATATAAGATAGGTTTTAGTCAAGTGGGCCAAAAGTTTTACTTTTTAGTGAAAATTGGGGGTGAGTCCCCCTATATGTACTTATTTAGAGATAAGTCCGATAAGAGAACTTCTAAGGAGTTAACTCCATCTTTAAAATTATATATACTGACTTAAGTCAACTTTTTTTTTTATCTCAAAAATATGCCTAACGGTGTTAACTTTGGTCAATTATGAAAAGCCCTAAGTTAAATGGTTGAAATATATATGGTAATAAACTGATCACTTTTTTTATGGAAACCGTATATATCAATATATTATGCTTGAATTACGTTAGAATCAAAAGTCTATTACTCAATTTCAGATCAGAAGATTCCATTAAAAATTCAAATTCAAAATCTGAAGCAAGCATAATTCGTGTGTTTGTTATACCATTTTAGTAACAGACTTCTGGGTTTGATATGGAGGCCTGAAGGTGATACAAGCAGCATTTAGATTCTGTTTTTTTTGTGATTATACTTCAACTTGTTGGTTCTTGATTCTACTTCGTGCTGAAACATTATTATTTGCTGAGGTATTTTCATTGTAATTTGCTGATTTACATAATATAAATAACAGTATTGTTTTGAACAGTTTTAGCTTCATTTGCCAAAAATTTTATTTTACTTACCGAAGTTTCATATTGCAATGTTTTGTCATCGGAGTTACTATTCGTGCTTTTTTTGGAATTAGAATTGATTATTTTTCATTTTTTTTCCTTTGTTATTGCCGAAATTTAATGTCAGTTTCCGGTATTCGTATCGCAATATTCTTTACCGGAGTTTTTTTTTTTTTGTTTTGAAATTAGGTTCTAATTTCTTTTTTCATGTTATTGATGCTAATTTATTGAAATTAGAATTGATTATGCTTGGTTTTCTATATTTTCTCTTTATTTTTGTTTTATTGTTTATAACAGATGGAGGATAACTTACTAGTTTGTTGCAAGTATTGTTATGAGACTATTGTGCTAAGACTGTGAGTTCCACAATAACATTAATTGCACAGTAACATTAATAATAACATCTTATCATCAGTAATCAATCTTCTATAACATCAATTTCCTAGTAACATCCACAATACCCAAAAATTAATTTTTTTTAAAAAAAAAAACCTAATAGCAACACACTGTCAATGGTTAAATTAGTAACATCAAACAAACAAAATTCAATAATTTCATTTTTCAATATACAAGTGATTCCATTGCAAATTCATTGAGTTCTCATTTTACACTTAAAATCAACAACAACCCTTTTACTTTTCATTAACAACATATGATGTATTAAAAGTTAAAAATCACAAAGGGGCTGATCAGTAACATATTTATAGTAACACCAATAATTTAGTAACACCCACAGTACCCACGCAAATCCATACATTGAAAATATGAAATCACACAGTAACCTGAAGAGTTTCAATGTACTCTTCAACCAATGATTTTTGATCTGCTTGAACAATGAAGAAAGCAACAAACAAATTACACAACTAATTATATAACACATTGATTAAGTAACAGTAACATGAACAACTTCATCTCCAATGTCATATTAAGCACAATAACATCGAATTTCTAAAAAAATATAGTAAAAAATAATTAAAAAATTGATGTTATTGTTATGGACTAATGGTAACACAATGTTAATGGTTTAATTAGGATATTCAATACATATCAATAACATAAAGAGTTCAACATTAAGATAATAAATTTTGAACATTGCTCTCACAGTAACATTAGACATTCCAAAGAAACCACGTCAATCAATTCTGAATGTATAACACAATGGACAAAAAAAATCACAATATCCAACTATTTTATATAGTAACAAGAACTCACAATTTATTTTCAAAAAATTTTTTTTTAAAAAAAATTAGACATTATGAACGATATAGGGTGTAAATGATGTTTTAAAACCCTAAAACAAACTTCAAAGTTTATGTAAAATCACATACCTCTAAAATTTTTAAAGAATCCCCAAGATTTTTGATGATTTCAAGAATGTCAAGATTAACTATAGATTTTCGCCAATGAATCTTGAACAGTAAAATCGATTTTCGATTTTCTTGTTTTAAACAAATTTGAAATTTGAGAAAGATTTGCAGTTTATGGCCGGATTCATCGCCTGGAATGTAGGGGAAAGTTATTGGGTTGCCGAAAGGAATGAAGGGGAAGTTCAGTTTGGAAACCAAACGGCAAGTTTGACGCCGTTTGAGGTTTTCCACAAAATAAGGGTATATAAGTAAAAGAAGCAAAAAGTGGACTTCAAACCAAATAAGTTTTCTTGCAGGATTTATCTCCAAACAAGTCCATCTAGGAGGATCGGCCTCCAAATTTCCCTATTTTTTAATGGTAAGTAGGCCAAAAGTTTTGGGGCCTCATGTTAGACCAATTTTTTTTTTTAATGTTGGGCTAAAAATTTTGTTTTTTTAATAAATTTGGGTAGATAATAATGGGCTCAATTTTTTTTTTAAATGGGTTTAATTTTTTTAATTGTTTTGGGTAAATAATAAGGGCCTAATATTTTTATCTTAAGTTTTGGATGGACACAAATAATATATTACACAAATATAAAATATATATACTTAAGTAATAAATTTTTTTTTTTGAGGGGGGGCACGTGCCCACCCTGGCCCAACACTGCCTCCGCCCTTGTTGTACCTGTTGATGTATGTGTTGTTGGAGCTGTAACTACCTAAAATTCATGTCCGACCTGATCTTCTTTATCAGAAATTATAATATTATATTCAGAAGAATTCATCTGTTTAAGGCAAAAAAATAGAGTTAAACTGGTATCACTCCCCCAATACACACAACATACAAACTGATACATAAGAAAAAATAAACAGTATAAACAGATAAAATAAGTTTGTGCAGGTATTAAATGTTTTGAATCCTGTCCCTTAAAATAAAATATTCCACTTGGCATGCATTTAATACACCATTGAAAAGAGTAATGGAGAGGATTTGGATTTAGTCTTAACTACCATAGTCTTTCACCCATGTGATTTTCATGAAAGACTTTCCATTAAACAAATTTGAATAAAAAAGTCACATTGAGTCTCATTGCATAGTTAACGGATTAAATTGACGACAAAATTCGTTCAGGGACTTAATTGATTTGAAATAGCATAGTTTTTGGGTCATATGTATAATTAACTCATAGATTAGGTTCTAAGTCGAAATTATGGTTCACCAGTCCACAAAGTCCTCCAAATGTAGAGAGAGACGATGTCGTTTCAGTGACCGTTATTCTTGTATTCTTCAAAAAGAAGTCCCCACTCATTGTTCGTAGCAAACCCTATTTCTCAAATACACAGTTTGAGTCTGCGGACATTCACACACCATAGTTCAGTGGTGACTCAACTAAGGTGTCCTGAGTTGTAACTCTATTCATCATGCTCAGTTTCCATGCTCAAGTAATCGAACTACTCTTGATCGATCAAATTACTCTTGACCGACTAGAAATCGAACTACTCTTGATCGATCAAATTTTCACATCATCAAATCTATTGTTTGGGTGAGATAAGTGCCTTTGTGAGATAATACAGATCTAAAACGCCATCATTGTTGGGTATAAATACAGATCTAAAATACATATATGAGGCAATACCAATCTAATACAGATCTAAAATTAACTAATCAAATTAGGACTGAGATCTGAAATGTCTAAAGATTTATAGTGGTCCTTCAGCCATTTGGTTCAACGTAGATGGGGAGAGAAGCAACACCAAAGCTTGGAGAGAGAGCTAAAGAAACAGTGGAGGGCCTGGAGGAGGCGCAACACGAAAGGTCCAAAGCTTCAGCCACTGTAGATGGAATTAGATTAGGGTTAGAAAAAAATAACTTTACATATTTTCTGTGTAGCTGTAATTAAAAAAAATATATAGTTAATTTTTTAAAAATAATTATTAATTTTATTTAAACAGGTAAATGAGTTATACACAGATTGACATATTTCACCCGAATACAACCCGTTTATTAAACGTGTTAAACGGGTTAACTCCGTCTATCACTCGAACCCGTTAAAGTCTCACTCAAACTCACTTAATTCGTGTCTGGTTGAATTTTGACAGGCCTAAGTGCGAATAAGTACATTGACACCAAAATAAAAAAAAGGTCAATTATATTAGAGGTCCCTAAAGTATAGGGTTTATCTTATTTTGGTCCCCAATATTTCAATTGTATAATTTTAATCCCTAAAGTATTGAATATAAAGACAAAGAGAGGTCCAGATCGTTTTAAGACAAAACATAAACACATCTAACTGATAATGTAATCTCAACATAAAAGATGGTTTAGATTATCTAAAAAATTATGATCCGACGATTATAATTGTACTTAACTCTAACACTCCTATCTGTTATATAACTCTCTCTCTTATCTCTTAGACATTTTAAACATATTATCTCATCTCCTTTCTCTCTCTCTCTCTCTCTCTTTCTCTCTCTCTATATATAATAAAGTAGTTAGATAATCTAATCGCCATCACCACTTCCACACAAATAAAAAGTATAAATATAAAATTCATAAATAAAATCATAAAGTTATTATTCATACCAAAAATAAATCACTATTATATGAAAACCTGTAGTTCTCAAAAAAGAAAAAAAAAAGAAGTCCAATCTAATCACCAATAAAAAAAATAAGTGACTAATAAAAAATAACAAGTATTACCAATTGCACAAAAAAATTACAAAAGCAATCTAATTATCATCACCACTTTCACACAAATAAAAAATACAAATATCCAATACATAAGTAAAACCTTCGAACTATTATTCATTTTTAATCACCACTTTGCTTAGAATTACATGAAAACTTATAGTTTTCAAAATTTTAATTTTTATTGAAAGTGAACAAAACATATTGTTGATTGTCATAAATGATTAGTTAAAAAAATATCTATTACAAATTTTGTTAATGACAAAGCATCTCATTATTTCATGTTAATTATTTTTTTTGTTCAATTTTTATAACTAGGTAGTTATCAGATATTTTATGTTTAATTTTTATAACTATGCAATTAGAAAATGTTTAACATTTATGCGTGTTTATGAATATTGATAATTTTTTCGTGTTGCTTTAGTAGTGTATGCTTTGACAATAGTTTGTTGTTTTTAATTTTTAATATTCGTGTGGTTTAGTTATTGGTATATTGTTATTAATTGATTGTTGTTAAATATTATATGTTAAAAATGTATTGTTTGTACCTTGATTTAGGTTGATTTTGTTTAATTTCTAATTTTACGATAAAATTTTGCAAAAATTTAAAAATATTTCTATTAAACACACATAAAATACATAATATCTCTAAATTTAGTGTTTATTTTTTCAAGGTTTGCCAATTTACGTTTGACCTCAATAACCTCATACACACCATCACTACAATACAAAAATCAGTACCCAAATGGACAATGTCACCATTTTTTGACATGTAAGTTATTTGGTTTATCGATTTTTTCAAAACCTTTGGTATAATATTTCATTAAAAATCATTATATACTTACTATATAATTTTTCATCCTTCTTATTACAAACTGATTCACACATAGAATACACTGTAAGTAGATCTTCTTATCATGTATCTTAGTAACGGTGGTTGATGTTTACTTCTTATCAATCAATGAAATTTAAATTATTTTTATAATCCATAAATAAAATCATCAATTTATTATTCATACTAAAAATAAATCACTACTATATGAAAACCTATAGTTTTCAGAAAATAAAAAAAAAAAATCCAAAGCCCAAGCTAATCAGTAATTAAAAAAAAATAGGTGACCAAAACAAAAAAAATAAGATATCAATTGCACCAACAAAATTTTTTTAAAACCAATCTAATCGTTATGTATTGAAATTATTCAAATATACTATCGTTGTGTGTTGAAATTTTATAAGTAACATTGTATCTTTAGGCACGGGCAATGACTAGTGCTTCTATATGGTCCTTCAAGTAGATAACGTCCAGATTATTAACGATTTTTTTATCATAAACTTATCACGTAATACCTAAATATGAATAAAAAATAATTTTGATTGCTCTTAAATAAAATTTAGGTAGCACTTGATAAAAAAAATGTGTAATATGATAGTTTTTAATCAAAATTTGGATAGCTTATGATCAATATTGCATAATTTACATAGCTATTTAACTAAAATTTAAATAGAAATTTGGTCAAGAGTTATCTACATTATTGTTTTGTCCATATTTAAGTATCACGTGATAAATTTATGATAAAAAATCGTTAGCAATCTGGACGTTGTCTACTTGAGGGACTATATAGAAATATATTCAATATTTTAAGGATCAAAATGATGCAATTGAAACATTGAAAACCAAAATGAGACAAACTTTATATCTTGGAGACCTCCCATGGAATTAACCCTAAGAAAAAATAAATGTCGTTTTTGTTGTTCTAGAAGGATAGTTTTTTTGGGTGGATTTATAATGGTAAATAAAAAAATTGCATTAATTTAGGATGGTAAAATTGGAAGAAAAAAAATTATAGACAAAAGTATTACACATGACTCAATAGTGTTAGACTGGTAAGTACAGTGTGTCGTTGGACAGTCATCCACTTGTCAATTGATCACTTTCCTTGTTTCACCAAACAAGTTGGGAATATTATTGGAATGATGCTTGGAAGCTCGAATGGATATTCCCCCATACCACGGAAGAGTCAAAATTAATGATAAAAAATTGGTTTCAAAACAGGAGAAACATTTTTATTTATAAGGGAATCGAAATAAATCAGTGAAAAAATTAAAATTATATTATTTTAAGGTGTTTCATAATATTTCGAGTTATTTTATAATATTTGAATATATTTGCATAATTATTTCAAAATGTTTCAAACTATTTAAAGATATTTTGGTATATTTCGATCAATATTTAAAAATTTTAATTCTTAATTTTTTTAATTATTTTGTTTTCGAAACGGGTTAAAACATTTTCAAAACACGTTGAAACATTTTTATTTTTTAGGTGACCGAAATAATACATTAAAACGAAATTTTGATCATCAGTTAAAATATCCAATTTTCTATCTTCTTTTCAATTTAGATCATATTTTGGTGTCGTATCGTCGTGTATCGGATTCGCAATAACAATATAGCTAGTCATTTTGGATCAACTATGCTATACAATTTTTAGAATCTAATTCGTAATAAAATGAAGTCATTGAAATGTTAATAGACATGATTCAATGATAAAATCTACAGTTATTCTAATGATTCTAATGAATTATATTCTTACATTAGATTTCAAATATTATTGATCTATTTGAATTTTTAGTTTATGTTTTTCACAAAATTATAAATTCAACACTAAACCCAAGCAAAATCATAAGATTTTAATCTTCTGACTTTTTTTTTGTTCAACAGTAATAGGTGTTTATGCATATCTCGATTAGTCCCTTTTCTGGTCTGGTCAAAGGCAGATCATCTACACAGAGACTATGATATTCATGCAGGATAAATTCCTCGTGACATAATCCCAAGGAATTGTCAATACTCTAACTTTGATATAACAGACCAATTATATACCAAAAAAGGGTTAATTAAATTTGCATTTTTTCTTCCGTATACAGCTCAAATCTTCCCCATCCACATATGAAGTGAGAATCTGAACTTCCCTACATTAGTTGTACAAGATTATTTCCATTTTTTACGCACGTAATTATACTTAAAGTCCTAAAAAAAATTCAATTGAACTTCTCGCCCCAAAAATCCACAACTGTGGACTGGCTTCGTAAAAACCCTTCTTTAACTGAAGAAGATGGATGCATAATTTACCCATCCCTACACATGCAAATGGCAACATACAGGCCCATATAAACCCAGCTTACGAAATTCTATTGTTCGTTCTTTTTTTTTTTTTGGCTGATTCTATCATAGAGACCAACAATGGACAAGAGCTCCCCTTGCATACAACTTATAACTTCATCGAACCATGCTCTCCAAATAGCAACTCATCTCAAAATCTCACTCAAAAGATGATGAGCTGGAATTCCATTCTAACTAAAGATTCTTACAGCTTTGGAGGACCAGCTGCGAATTATTTTTTACATAAAGGTGCGTTGATTTGAAGTTGGGCCAATCCATTGGCCAAAGAGCTTTGCCCAGGCTAGAATATAGAGATCCAATTTTGGGTCAATTTCATGATTTTTAAGGGCCAGGCTGCCCAGTCTAATAAGCCATAGATGGGATTTATTTGATAGAGTGTTTTGGAGGCTAGTTCCTATACCCATAGGATTCTAAAAAAAAATCTATTCATCATTTTTTCTTTTTTGAGTAGGTCTCTATTAAAAAGTCAAATGAATGACCATAACTAACGCTCTTTAAAAATGTAAAAAATAACAATATTATCACGTAATTAAAACATATATTCTAAAAAACTGCCATCATAATGTACCTTTTTTCCTAAAAAAATATAGATTATCAGACAAATATGTTAAAAAAAAAAAATTGTTTTTGACTAACGTATCTATTAACTAGAAGTTTAAAGGTATATTAAGTTGTATTTATTAATAGCGGCTGCAGTCAGTGTATCTTTACAACAAATATATTGAGACCAGACGACGGGATAAACATCTCTACGATTAATTATGAAATTAACACTATAATAAACATACATTGAAACCTTTTCATATATCTCGTGAAAAATACCTCTATAAATAGTATATCTAAAATTCAGAACAAAAATACAAAAAAAAAAATGAAACAATCAAGGTAGCAAAAAACACAAATTAACATATAAATGTTTTCAGGTTTTTTAGACAATGCCCACGTAAAACAAGATTGCGTGCAAATTGATATCGAGCGTTTTGAATCCGAACTCTACATGTCTAACAAAGACAAAGATGAGTGGGAGAAAATGGCCAATTCCTTCAACAAAAAGTTGCAAAAGGAGAGAAAGAAAGCAAAAAATCTTGAGGCAAAGTTGAAGGATGACCTTTTCTATTTTTTGTTTATAGATATAAAGCAAACGAACCACATATATAATCTCTCATTTATGAATGAAATATAATTTTTAATTTGTTTATCTATGATAATTTAATTTTTGTGTATCTGCACGTGAATTTTCTTTCTACTGAAGTAAAACTTATTCTTCTCCATGATCAACACCAACTTGGAGTTTTAAGGAAGAAGGACACTATCCAAAGCAGCTAATAGGTTTTCTTTTTTGAATTCAAAGGTGTCCTATGAATTCAAAAATTTAATCCAGCATTTTTTTAAAAACATCGTTCAAATTTTGAATATGTTGTAATTAATTCATTTAATGGAACAATTCCATGTGTCCCGCAATGTGTAATTTTAAACTTAATATACGCTAAAAAAAATAAGTATGCAAGTTTAATATATATATATAAAATAAAAAATAATAGGTACACAATAAAAAATATAAAAAATAGCAGGTACGCAATAATCGTCAGATAAATACATTACAATACAGATCGTTAAACAGGTACATTAAAACACAGATCGTCAGAAAAGTACACTAAAACACTGATCGTTAATATACCTTCTTATTCGTAAACACAGATTGTCAGACAAATATACTAAAAATATAGATTGTCAAACAAATACACTAAAATACAGATCGTTAATGTACCTTGTCCTCCGTAAACACATATTGTCAAACAAGTATACTAAAAACATAGATCGTCAGATAGGTACACTAAAATACAAATTGTTAATGTACTTAATTCTCCATAAACACATATCGTTAAAAATGTACACTAAAATATAGACCGTTAAACAGATACACTAAAACACAGATCGTTAATATAACTTATTCTCTATATACACAGATTGTCAAACAGGTATTTTAAAAAAACAGATCATCAAACATGTACATTAAAATATAGATCGTTAATGTACATTTTTCTCCATAAACACAAATCATCATTCAAAACTGATAGATAATACAACAAAAACCTATAATTACAAACGGAAAAAAGAAGAAGAAAAAACTAACTATATTTTCTACTAAAATCATGTAATGAGGAAAAAATGGGTAATGAAAATGAGTAACTAACTAATTCCTTAACATTTTTGCCAACATAGAGGCTATATTCAATTTTTTTCAAAAATCAAAGGACTTTTTTTTATGCCAAAAATTCGATAGAACTAAAATTAGTTTACACACCAAAAAAGGCCCTAACCTAATTTGCTAGGTGATAAAATTATTCTTAGTATTAAAAGAAAGAAAAAATGACTACTGGACTAATACTTAGGTTTCTTGTACCAGTAGTGATAGATTTTGAATCTTCACCATTGAGTTTTTGGAAAATTAGGAAGCTGTCACATTTTGGTAGATAAATTAGCAAAAACATTCGTAAATAACGTTATAAACTTCTAAGGTATTAATCAAGTTGTGTATTATGTGTCATTGTGTTGTTTCGATTTCGTGTTGTATACTATTTGTATAAAATGATCATAATACTCAATCTAAAATAAAAAACAAGAACTCATATTTTATCCATACAATACAAATTATACAATAAATAAGTTTTATATATATATAAATATATATATATAATACAATTAAAATCTCAAAAGATAAATAAAATGACTTTTACTTTTCGCAGTTGAGATCATTTTAAAATAAAATTAAAATTTTATTTTAAAATTAATATGACGGCTAATATTAACACTCCAAATTTAATAAGAAAAATAGACTCTTAAGAGTGTGTTTGAGGAAATTTTTTAAAAGTATTTCTAAAATTTATAATTTTTCATAAATACTTTTAAAAAAAAAGTACTGTATGAAATTGTCCTACCACCACCATCACCACTACCACCACCACTACCGCCCCACCACCCCAACTACCACCATCACTACTACCACTACCACTACCATTACCACCACCACCGTTGTCGTCGTCGTCACTGCCACTTCTGCTATAACAACCACTATCGCCGTTGTCGCCAACATTATCGCCATCCCACCACCACCACCACACTCATCGCCCCACCACCATTGTTGTTGTGACCCTCACACCACCACCATTGTCATTACTCTAAAACCACCACCCCCCACCGTCCCTCCACCATCATCACCACCCCCACCATCACTATCACTATCACCACCACTGTTGCCGCCATCCTACCACCACCGCCATCGTCCCACCACTACCCCTTACCAACACCATCTTCATCGCCCCATCACCACCACCACCACTACCATTGCCACCCATCATTAATTACCACCACCATCATCCAACGTCACCACTTATCACTATTGTGATCTTATTTTTATATTTATTACCACTACCACCATAATCTAACTACCATCGTTAGCACCCACCAACACCAATGTTGCCTACCATCACCACCACTGTCGCCACCTTAGCACTACTGTCGCTGTCCCACAATCACCCCTACCACCACCATTACTATTGTCACCCACAACTGTCACCATCAGTAATTGTTGTTGTCACCTACCACAACCATCATTGTCTCTCACCCCCACTACCACCGCTCACCCTCCACTACAATAGGTGCTTAAAATTCTTTCTCTTTCCTCTATCTTTGTGATTTGATTTTGAATGTGAATACAACTTTATTTATTGTTGATCATTTTTTTTATTATTCCGTTCCTTCAGGCACGAAAAATATTTATTATCTATTGTAAGTTTGTGCTAGTTTAGAATTCTGTGTCATGCTGAATTTCTATGGTGTTCTTATTAATATGTATAATTGATTGCTCTACTTTTTTAATTGATGTATTTATGGAATCCATCGAAACTAACAGAATCGAACCTGCAACTTTTGCCTTTATAGGGCGGTGCTCTGACCAATTGAACTACAATCCAAGAAACATAATGCTTACAACTACAACTTCAAAATTCTTTATTTTTTCTATTTTCATTCGAACCATTTAATTTCGACATATTGTATCAAAGATACGAATGAAATAGTATAATATTATATACATTCATAAATGCAATGTATTTATAGTGGGTTAATTCATGAATTGAATAAAATGAACTCTTTTAACTAAAAGGTAACGTTTGGTTTAAGTCATCATTTCAAATCCGATAAAGAGTTTTTATTTATTTATTTATTTTTACGAAATTCATTTCTTAATCTTCATTTTTAAGTAGATAATATAGATATGAAAAAAAAATTGCTAGCAAATCAATTAATTCCTTTATGGTTCGATAAAAAGCAAGTCATCCATATCATAATTATGGCCATATCCTAAGATAATTGTCAAGTTTCGAATTAAAAAATTTCGAGTTTAGAGCTTATTTTCGTCTACAATAGACTATCACTTCGGGTTGGAAATAAATATTTTGGATACCCTATTAATAATTTTTTGACGAATAAGCTATATTACAGGTAGGGATATCAGTGGACCGAAACGGGAGGCGGGGAGTGTAGTCTTCATCCCCGTACCTGCTTAAAAAAACTTTATCCATCTCCCGTTCACCCCTGTTAACGGGTATAGTTTTCATCCCCATCCCCGTCTACGGATAAATTTCTAATCCCCGTCCCCGTCCCCGCTTAAGCCCAAGCCCAAGTAGCATAATCCAAAATTCTAAATAAATCTAATATTTTAAACAATTCAACAACATTTTAAAAAATCTAGTGAATAATCTAGATTGCAAAATGTAAAATCCAAAACAATATAATATTATGTTTAAAGTGTCGTTGGACCACAAAAAGAGAAACAGAACTATTAGAGAGAAAAGAAGAAAAGAAAAATAAAATTAAACTAAAAAAACGATAACACTATAGTTGAAGTTTCCTAGAAGAATTTTTATTATTATAATTCATATTACAGACATAAAGTGTTAAAAGATGAGAACTTAAAATTTCGCTAATTCAATAATTCTCAAAATTTCTTAGTTCACTCTAGCAGAGAAACTCATCAACCTCGACTCACAACATTTCTACCCATGATGAAATGCAAAACTATCTTACTTTCTCTTATATGTTTTTAGAGTATGGTCAATCTAAACTCCTAACAGTTTCAATCAGTGAGCGCAAATAGAAAAAAAAAACAATTAGGGAAAAAAGTTGATAAGATTATCACATAATAATTCCACTTATTAGTTTGATTACCATATTTCTAAATTGGTAGTTACAGAAAATATGTTTAGTTAGGACTTGCGAGTATATATATATATAACGGGTAGCGGGGGCGGGGTAAGGGTATGTACATCCCCGTCTTCATCCTCGTACGGGTTTATACGGGTATTCTCGTATACATTCACCGTCTAATATGTATAGTCTATTTTCGGTCCAAACAGAGCGGGTTTGGACGAATACCCACTTTTTTCCGGTCCATTGCCCTGAGAAAGAATGTAAATGTGAAAAGTGTAAATTATACTTTGACCCTTCAATTATATATTTTATTTAAATTATTTTTAACTTAATGTAATATCTTATGATTAATGAAATATGTATTGTATTTTTTATTTAAAAAAAAAAAAGAAAAAGAAAAACCGGAATAGTCTGCCAATGTGGGTAAATTAACTTGAATTAACAGTAACAAATTATCAGTGTAATCTGAGATGATTAGTTTTTAGGGCGATATTCTCCAATTAGTGTTAAATTCCGGGGAGTTAAGTGTCAGTAAGTATTTCTTTAAATTTAATCACGTGATAGTCACGTGGTATTAAGTCCGCTGGATCGATCACTCTCTCTGGCTCCCACTCTGCGCTCTGCATCTGCCTCCACCTGAGTTCTACGGCCGACCACCATTCACATCTCGGAGTCCTACGGCCGATCGTGCTCTGTTCGTTCGAAATCCTAACCCAAAACCCATGAACCAACAATGACAATCCTCCTGGACACCCCTAAAGAACACAAACAAAAACAGGATTACTTATCCTCCAACGATGAAACTTCTACCATCAGTTCTCAGACCAACCTCCCACTTAACCTCCAACCACCCACCAAAATTCCACTACTTCCACACTTCCCCATTCACCTCCTCTCGCGAAATATCTATTTCTAATGAAGTTATCAATCTTGTCAACACAGTAAACCCCATGGAGAATGCTCTTGAAAAGGTAGTTCATTTTCTATCTCCTGAAATTGTTGCTTCTGTACTTCAAGAACAGCAAAACCCCGAACTGGGTTTTCGATTTTTCATCTGGGCAGCGAAAAGAAAGAGGTATCGTTGCTGGGTTTCGCATAATTTTGTCGTTGATATGCTTGTTGGGGAAAATAGGTTTGATTTGTATTGGAAAACTCTTGAAGAGGTAAAAAGTTGTGGGTTTCATGTATGTTCGGATGCTTTTGTTGTGTTGATTGCTGCTTATTGGAAGTTGAAAATGGCCGAAAAGGCTGTCGAGTCGTTTGGTAGAATGAGAGAGTTTGATTGCAAACCTGACTTATTTACTAATAATATGATATTGCATGTTATGGTTCAGAAAGATTTGATTTTATTGGCATTAGCTGTATATAACATGATGTTGAAATCAAATTGTGAGCCGAATTGTTCTACATATAGCATTTTGATTGATGGGTTATTCAAAAATCGGAAGACCCAAGATGCGCTTAAACTGTTTGACGAAATGACTGAGAGAGGCATTTTGCCCAGTAAGATTACGTATACGGTGATTCTTTCAGGTTTATGTCAAGCAAAGAGGATCGACGATGCATTCAGACTCTATAATTCGATGAAAAGTAGTGGGTGTACTCCTGATTTTGTTACTTACAATGCTTTGCTCAATGGGTTTTGTAAAGGGGGTAAAATAGATGAAGCCTTTGCGCTTCTGAGGTGCTTTAAGAAGGATGGATATGTTGTTGGAGTAAAAGCGTATAGTTGTTTGATTGATGGTTTAGTTAGAGCTGGGAGGTTTAATGAAGCGCACGATTTGTTCCAGAAACTCTTTGAGGCAAATATTAAACCTGACCTTATCTTGTACACAGTTATGATAAGGGTGTTGTCTCAAGCAGGAAGGGTGAAGGATGCTTTGAATTTGTTGAGGGATATGACGGAGAGAGGTGTGGTACCGGACACTCTCTGCTATAATACTCTGATCAAAGGGTTTTGTGATATGGGTCTCTTGGACCAAGCTGGATCTCTTAAACTAGAAATTTCAGACCATGATCTTTTTCCGGACA
The DNA here is from genome assembly GCA_963454935.2 of Ilex paraguariensis. Taxonomy (NCBI): domain Eukaryota; kingdom Viridiplantae; phylum Streptophyta; class Magnoliopsida; order Aquifoliales; family Aquifoliaceae; genus Ilex; species Ilex paraguariensis. Next base: position 805,402 of record CAUOFW020002724.1, read on the forward strand.
CTTGCACTTATACCATTCTTATCTGTGGTATGTGCAGGAATGGCCTTGTAGGTGAGGCAAGGCAAATTTTCAATGAGATGGAGAAACTTGGATGCTTTCCTTCAGTTGTGACCTTCAATGCTCTTATTCAGGGACTGTGTAAGGCTGGTGAGTTGGAAGAAGCTCACATCATGTTTTACAAGATGGAGATTGGACGAAATCCTTCATTGTTTCTTCGGCTTTCCCAAGGTGCAGACCGGGTTTTTGATAGTGCAAGCCTCCAAAAAATGGTGGAGAGATTGTGTGACTCAGGGTTAATTCTGAAAGCTTACAAGCTTCTCATGCAGCTCGCTGATAGTGGGATTGTACCGGACATCATGACTTACAACATTTTGATCAATGGCTTGTGCAAAGCAGGGAAAATTAATGGTGCTTTCAAGCTCTTCAAGGAACTGCAAATCAAGGGACATTCCCCTGATTCAGTCACATATGGAACACTCATCGATGGGTTCCAAAGGGTTGACCGAGAAGAGGATGCATTTGCGCTTTTTGAGGAAATGATACAGAATGGGTGTACCCCCAGCTCCGCAGTTTACAAATCACTTATGACTTGGTCTTGTCGAAAGAAAAAGATTTCTGTAGCTTTTAGTCTTTGGCTGAAGTATTTAAGGAGCCTTCCTGGCTGGGATGATGCAACAATTAGGTTGGCAGAGGAATATTTTGAAAAAGGAAATGTGGAAATGGCTGTTCGAGGCTTGATTGAAAAGGACTTCAAGGTGAGAGAATTTGATTCAGCACCATACACTATTTGGCTCGTTGGGTTGTGTCAGGCATGGAGGGCCGAGGAAGCCCTGAAGATATTTTCTGTTCTTGAGGAGCGCGGGGTCATTGTGTCTCCTCCAAGTTGTGTGATGTTGATCAATAGTCTCTGCAAGGATGGCAATTTGGATCAAGCAATAAACATTTTCCTCTACACTCTGGAGAAAGGTTTCCTGTTGATGCCGCGAATTTCCAACCAGCTGCTCAGGTCTCTTCTTCATTCTCAAGAGAAGGTGAAGCATGCCTTTGATCTACTGAAAAGAATGAAGTCTGCGGGGTATGATTTGAATGCTTATCTTCATCAGAGTACAAGGTTGCTTTTGAAGAGTTCTTGGAGTGCACAGGAAACGGACAATGTTTCACCTGGATAAATATGATTCTGGGCTTGTAATAGATTCAGGATCTGGTTCTTTCACACAGACAACAGCTACAGCATGCTGTTGCATCAAGACAATTGTGGTAACGGTTTTAATTTTCCGCCAATTTTTGCTGTTGACTAATCCTATTTCAGTAATGTGATCCCCATTGATGGAGGTACTGAGGTTTCAATTTTTTAGAATTGGTAATAGGACATATAAAGGGATTGAAGAAGAGGATGGCATGGACTTTTTCCTATGCATCATTAAATTTTGTAAATTATCTATAAGTATATCTATACTTCTTTTTAAAGGCAGCTAATGGTAAAAACTTTCGATTGCCAATTTACCCTTGATTAGTAATACAAGCTCAATTGTAGCCTTTTTCAGACTCTTTACATTCTCAACCTAAATATATTAAGCGCAGTTATAATCATCAGACCCTGCCTACATTCCGTTCTAACTGCAATTAAAATCTGATAGCTGTAGCAGGCACTGCTATTCTATCTAACCGCTGTTTATCTCATCGTCCTCCTATGGAACCTAAAAGACCATAATTTAATGTCGATTTGGAAGAAAATTGTGTTGATTTTCTATAATTGTAACAGAGAACCTCTTCTTATTCTTCTCTGCTTTCTAGCTTTGGCAAAAAAAAACCCCATTCTTTCCTCTATCCACTCATACAATTCTTCATGTAGTACTTTCCAGATTTATAGTCTTCCCATTTTTTAGGAATTGCTTATGACTGTGCATTGGCTTTAGCTGTTTTCAACCCTGAGATAATAATATGAAGTTTCAATGCCACACGTCACACATTGTCCATTTCTTAGGCTGTTAAGTCTGAAAGCCATGAATTGGAGCTAGGAATATAAGGTTGGGAGCAGTGGATATAATGTTTCAGAACTTTTCATGTAGTACCATATTATACCTCATGACTCTGTCTTGTTCTCAGTTCTGATTCCCTCCCCACCACCCAAATGTTGGCTCTTGTGGTTTCATTCCATGATATCTATGACCCAAAATATTTATTTCTATATTTTTTATGGACTCATCATCATATTATTTATGACCAAATGTATTTCTGTTATCAGTGTATCCTACCAGAAGCAATAATCGTGTGCCAATCGAAAGCACTAAACCGCATGGTGTCCAATGACTTCTTCAGGTAAGTTATTAGATCCCTATTCTCATGATTTTCAAATGGAAGTTGCAGCAAAAGTACACTGTCAACTTCGAAGTAATTTTTTCTGCTGTGGGAAAAAAATTGAGGTTTTTTAATCTTTATGGTTTTTTCAGTTTCGTTAATACTATGTAAATTTTGCAGAAAACAAAATGAAAGATAATTGCCACCCCCAAGAATGCTACTGACATGATATATAATCCAAAGGTAAGTTATTTTCCTCAAATTCAATGCCCTCTTGATTTGTGTTTCCAATTTCATTGCACCTGTGTATGTTCTCTATTGAATATTCACATATCTATTCATTCTTGTGAATGAATTGCAATCATTTTGTTTTTCCCATTGCAACAAAAGATTTTTTCCTACAACAATGTTACTAACTTTATTGTATTCAATGCAAGCTAGGATCTTACATCATGGTTCAGTTAGTTTGATTGATGATTGTTGTCAACTCAGCTTGCTGCAATGATCATTGCAAGAAAATTTGGTAGCATCCTTTCATATCATCCAAAATTGAGATTACCATCATGGTCACAGCCTCAGCAGATGCTGCTCGGGAAGGAATAATGAGTATATGGGACCAAGCATATGTATCAAGGGGTGAATTTTTCTGGTAAGTGTAATAAGATTTTTGTGATGTTAGGGGCTAAAGCCAATTAGCCAGCAACTTTTCTATTGCTGCGCTGTGACCTTAAAAAGACAGATTTTATATAGAACTCATTGTGTCACTCTGATGGACTGTTAGATAAATTGCAGAGGATGAAATTCATTTTTGGACAATGCTTCTATGATTGTGTAGTGTTAAAGAAGCTTTTTCGTCCCAACCTCAGGCTTTTGCTTGTAAGTGAGGGGTCAGAATGTAGTTGATAATACACAAAGATAAGACTACGAAACTAGTGGATTTGGAATCAATTGGCAGCTGAGCATGCAACATGATATATTTTTTTAAAAGTCATTTCCATACAATTAAGGTCTCATTTGGTTGCTGTATTATAGAGAGTATTAGAGAGTTGTATAAGTTTAAAATACTTTAATCCGGCCTTATACTACGGATGCCAAAAGTTACAGTTGTGTATAATATTAAATCAAATACATATGCTAACCGTATATTTTTAATACCCTCTATAAGTACTATTAAGCCTATTTTAATACCACTTGGGAGGTGGTATTGTAATCCAGTCAAAATGTATTATAATGTTGTAGTGTTTTGAACAGATAACGGCTCTGCTCACTTACATCTCTGGTTCTCTCACCATCTCCATCGGAATTGCTTCCTTGTTTCAGCAGAGATCTTCCCCATTTGTACCGAGTGTTCTTTTCATATTTTATCCATCATCAACGCAGGTAAACCCTTCCTAATTAAAGTGGGTTTTGTTGATATTCTTTTCCTTTGGGTCATTCGGCAGCTCTATTGACAATCTAGTTTATGTGTACAAACAGTCTTGCAAATGAACAATTAATGGATCCTGACAAATTAGAAGATAATAAAATAATAATTATAAACATATTCACAATAAGAGTTAAACATGCAACACTTGGATGTAAAACATACAAAAAAATTTAAAGAACATGAAAAAATATTAGTAACGAAAAATTTATAATTAATAAAATCTTACTTAAGATCGACTATATCATAAAAAAATGATAAGAGGAATTTGTGAAAATAGTTTGGAATGACTTAAAAAGACTTTCAAGAATGCACATCAACTAATATCATGGTTGTGCTATCGGACTGAAAATTTCAAACCTCTATGAGAAAGATCTTATGATGGTATATATTTTTTTTTTATTTTTTTACTTACTCATTGATGCACGCTAACGAACGTGGATCATTTTGGGCAATAAGTGAAATTACACTCCACAATTCTAATTTAAGGGACACATTCAAATATCCAATTTGCATACCGTAAGAAATTTATAACTCAAACGTCTAATCATGTTTCCATTGCCTCCATTCTCTTACCAAAGAAACATAATCCCAAACAACACCCATTAGTACATTTGAATGACTTGAAGTCTCAACTTCAATGAATAACATTGCACCCATCAGGGGAAAAAAAAAGGAATGTGATGGCAGAATCAAATCATGCGCTTATATTTAGCATCAAAGCATAAGGTTTGTTGCTGGTAGTGTGATGGAACAAGATAATATCATAATACACTCAATTGTTTAAAACTGATAAGATTGATCTATGCTTGGGGAGCATCAACATCCATTACTTCAACATCAAGTGTGTTCCTAGTTTGAAACAATGACACCAACATAAAATCTGTCTAAAAGAGAAGAATATAACAAACCAACCAATTAACTGACTAAGTTAACTTCAATTTAAGGGTAGTTGTAAGGAGGGAAAAAAGGTTCATTGGCCTTGATGTTAATTCATACTTTGGTTGATGTATGACTCCCAATAGCATAACAATTCAATGCTTACTCAATCATCACCCTTGGCTAGGACTTGAAATGAAACAAATGGTAAATTCTTTTCAAATTGAAGCTATGTCTACTTAACTAAATTCAAAATTAAAGAAATTAAACACAGAATAGAATACTACACACGGAACACAAGTTAATTTATTTTGTGGGAACTACTAATATTTTTTTTCCCAGAATGTAAAGTTTGTATTGATCCAAAAGATGATTTATAGGACAAAGGAATGAGTCCTTAAAATAACAATGGACAGCACCCATCATAGCATTAAAATCTCAAAAAAAAAAAAAAAAAGAAGAAGCATGAGACCATCCGTGCAGGATTCCATTGGAAGTGTAGGCCATTGCCGTCACCCAAGTTGTGCTATTGTTCCCATCTAAAATTATTTCCCAAGTGCACTATAAAAGCTCAAGAGACCCACCTAACAAATCCATCATTCTCTATTTCTATTTCGTATACATTTCAATTGAGAACAATAAAAGAAGAGTTGTTCCTGAAAAAAAATGGAAAACCAGGATTTAATGAAGAAGCTGTCTAAATCCGTAGAAATGGGTACTAGAGAAGAGAGATGGTCCCGTAAAGGGAAGACTGCTCTTGTCACTGGTGGTATCAGGGGCATTGGGTTGGTATCTCTATATTTTTCTCACATGTAGTCTATTTTGATATAACATTGATTCAACCTCAAGGTAGTTCAAGTGATATGTGTAAATTTAGATGTTTTTAGTTCAAATTTTGACAACCTTTTTGGGTCTGATCATAAGAGATTTATCCCTCATGAATACTCTAGTCCCGGCGTAGATGATTTGTCGTTGCCCGGACTGGGAGGAGATTAGTCGAGGTGCGCGTAAGATGACCTAGACACCCTTAACCGTTCAAACAAAACAAAAGATATAAGATTGATTCTTTGTTCTAATTGGTTATTTGGGTTTTACGCATGATGAATTTTAGGTGTGCTATAGTGGAGGAATGAGTTGGGTTTGGTGCTGATGTACACACATGTTCAAGGAATCAAACAGAGCTCAATGAAAAGCTGAAAGAATGGGCAGCCAAGGGGTTAAAAATAACTGGTTCAGTGTGCGATTTGTCATCAAGACCGTCCTGAGGAGAGCTAATGAAGGCTGTCTCTTCTATTTTTGATAGCAAACTCAACATCCTGACTCGTATTCTGAAAAACATTTAGTTGGCCTTTCCATAATTGTAATCGACATATCGCCTAGCAAGAAATTGTCTTTCATATTCATTGTAGAGTAGCTTAGTGTAGCACATTTTTGCTAATGAAGTTTCCAAAACTTGTATCTGTGGTGTTGTGTGCATTAGGTAAATAATGCTGCTACAAGTGTACTTAAATGAGCTATGGACTACACTGCAGAAGAATTCAAAAGTATAATGGAAACCAATGTCGCTTCCCCATACCATTTATGCCAACTGTCCCACCCTCTTCTAAAAGCATTTGGAAATGGAAGCATTGTATTAATTTCCTAGTTTCTTTCAAATTTTAACCACCCTTTTCCTTTTTCAGCTGCAATCAATCAAAGTAAAACTTGGCTTGTGAATGGGCAAAGGACAACAGTAGCACCATCGGGTGTCAGAACCACCGTTATGAAATCTTTATGATCTCTCTCTCTCTCTCAAACTCCTTATCGTATCAACACCCTGAATATTTTTTTTTTGGTTTTCCTCAAAAAAGAATTTATACTCGGGGTTTGAATTTATTCATTTTCTCTAGGAGGATATGGATCCATCCATAATGATGATGTACATGCCACTTATGGCTCAAACTCCTCTTCGCCCCATAGAAAAGATTTCGGGACTTGTGACATTCCTTTGCCTTCCTCTGCTTCATATATTACAAGACAGGTCATTGTTGTTGATGGTGCATACACAACATGTGGTTTCTTGGCAACTCACATTTTAAGGTGTAAAAATAAGCTTCAAGTGTTGAAGCAAAAGAGGTCATCAAATGTTAATGTATTATGTTTTTCAGTAGCGGTTGAGTAAAAAAATCTTCATGTATTTTGTTGTCATGATTGGTCTTTTTTGTTTTCCCCCTTCCTCGGTTTGCCCTTGTATTTTTTATTAGTCCCCATTGTACTGTTGCTTCTTATTGCTTCCTGATTAATAAACTTCATGGATTTGGAGAAAAAGCTATATATAGTATGTTTGATTCCATTTTAAGTGTGTTTGGACCATATTTGTAAAACCACACACACACACACACATATATATATAATATTATTAAGTACGATATTAGATTTGTTAAATTATTGTTAGGAAGTTCGTGCAAAAGAATTGATGTGATAGATTTAATTGAGACTCTCATATGACTTGTCATTTTTGGAGTAGGAGAAATTGAATAAGTGAAATTATAAAAATCTCTGGGTAAAAATAACATCAAAAAGGGATTCGGAACATCGAAAAATGTTAGAATAGACATGGATGTAGTAGAAGTTTGGAGGTATTCCAAGGTTAAAACTCATTCCGGAGAGAATTTGGATCGTAGGAAAGAATTTGGCAATAATGTTTTGTTCATAACTTTTTACTCAGATGTTCAATTGCGATGCTTCTAACAGTATTAGAAATTAGATTTCAAGAATTACAAAAATTTATATCATGAAAATTTCGTGGATCGATTTCTAACTACGTCAAAATTAAGCTGAAAGTCTGGGGCAGACAGTTACCCACATCTAGACACAAAAAGAGTGTGTCTGGGCATTACTCTCAGTGAATTTGGTCTGATTGGGTAAAAAAATAAAAATAAATGCATCCGAATGAAAGGTATGAGAGTAGATTGAAGTGTATTGATGAATCACGAAATAGAATGTTACATCGATTATAAAGAGTCACTTTCTATATATTTACATGGGGTGACTGTTTTCTTCAATGTGTATAACTGAAAATATTATTAGTTTTCAATGTTTTTATTTTATCATATAATAAATCTAGAAAAAATTTCTTATTTACTGCGTTGCATGGTGTTGAAGGTACAAATCCGTCCTGTTGGAAGAAAATGGCAACCGGCTGTGAAAAATGATCTAAAGCTAATGTTAAATGGGTTAGGGGTTTTGAGCACAGCTATGCACTTGATAATTATCACAAAACACTTTTTATTTGGTGCTTAATTTTTGAAACATATAATATTTTCTAATGTTATCACTAACCCGCGCATTACACGGGTTGCCACAATGCTTAAAAATTTGAAAAATAGAAGATTTTTGAGTTTTTTTTTTGTGTAACGTTTGTTTTTTTATGTCACTTTTGATATTCTCTTTAATCATTTTTCCTTTTTGCTATAGGACCTAGAAAATAAAGGTCATGATTTTTTATTCCTTCTTCATGGTTGTATTTCACTGTGATACCGTTTCGTGCAATAAGTTCTATGATTTGGTCAATTACATTTCGTTAAAGTTTAGTAGATGCATACTTTTATTTCGGTTCGTTGTTCAATAGGACTTGCTTTGTTATTTGGAATTTTGTTTTATTTTACTTCAACTGTAAAAATAGTTGCATAATATATTCAAATCTACACTTGGCCATGCATTGTGAATGGGGTGCTACTAGTACTATATACTATAAGAATCAATTTAGAAGAAGAGAAGTTAGGAAGTCTTCCTTCCCCAAATACTAAATTCTCATAATTTTGAATTATTTAATATATTACATAGTTCTCCTCCAATTAAATCATTCCATGTTGCTCATTTAACTACTCACACTGTCTTTTAAACTAATTCAAATTTGAATCTTTCATTATCAGTTGTTGACTATTTCACATATAATTTATTATAAAAAAAACTATATATTATATAATTCGTAATGGCCCTATAATAGTAGGGTGGAGGTGGGAGAAAGGGAGAGATAGAGGTAGAGATTGGGGTGGGGTGGGATGGGGTTAGCTTTGGCGGGTAGGGGATAGGAGTAGGATAATAATGGATATAAATTCCGTATATTGCACAGAGTGACCGTTAATTTCTCCTAAATAAAAGAAATTTTATAATGAAACCGGAAGTAAACAAACACAAAAACAATTATTCCATTGACATATTTGGCCTAAATGACCACCAAAGCAAAGCATATCAAAGGTTTTTCACACATTATTTATTCCTTAGTGCAACAACAACGCTTTATAGCTTGATCACATCTGTAAGCATGAAGCCAGGTTGGGCATTCTGGGTGAATACAGTCATCATCAGTATTGCAGGATTGTCTAATTTCGCATTCATCGTCCTTTGAATGTCTCCATTTTCCCACACCACCTAAAAAATAAACTCAACATTAGAAAAATTGCAAAGATGGCAGAAAAACCCATTCTTTAGGGATAATTTATAATTTGATCTCTTAATTATGCCCCCGTCAACTTTCATATTTCTTTTATTACGTCATTGACTATTGTGTTATTTGTTTCATTTTGTCAACTATAGACAAAACTTTTTAAAGGTCCGTGATTGATTAGATGAAATGTTGTATCACTTTGCTATTGAACTATGCGATTTTCTTTTACTTTGCCCCAAAATTTTAAGTAAATAACAATCAATTCTTGTACCCATACAAAGACTCACTCTTTACGGAAAGTCTAATTTTTTTCTGGGCTAAGATAATCAGTAAGACAATAGGGATATCGGAATGCCAGTCTAAAGGGTTACCGAGAGGATAAGAAAAGACTAAATAATATATAGATAGGCACAGTACTAGAAATAAAGAAAGCCCTGGGGTGAAGTGAAGAGTGCCGGGAGTAAAGAAAGGGCGTCGTGTCTAGATGGGTGGATGGACTGGATGAGTGATAGGTGTCATGCAAGGTCGGGGCCATATTCCAATGATACAAAGTATAATTTACCCTTTTTGGCTGGTGTTGTTGCATGTGGGGAGTGGGGGTGGGGGGTGATAGAGGGACTTAGAGATTTACCAGTGCATTGAGCAAGGACAAGAATAGAAAGAACCAGCAGAGAAATCAAATGAAGCTTAGGTAACGCCATCGCAATTCCAACTCAAGCTAGACCACCAGAAAGTTTGGAAAAAAATAAAGGAAATTAGAACCCCTTGCTGATCATGTCATCATTTCAGGTCGCCAAAAGATAGAACTAGTAGATTCAAAGAGCTTGAAATGCACGTATGATTATATTTGATGAAAGATTTCTCGAAAAGTTAAGAATTATTAATTTTTTTTAGAAATTGAATAGATTCGGTGTTATACATACACGAGGAAAGTAATCAAAAATTAAAAACTAAATAAGAAGAAACGAAATCAAAATATAACAATGATTTTACTTGTTAGAAAGGAAGAAAAATATTCATGATGTTTTTGAATCAAGAGGAGTTTTGTGTACATGGAGAAAACTTACCTTTGTTGGAAAGTAGTAAACATGCATTCCAGGCTTTTGGTTTGATGATTTATAGAGTGAGAGATGGAAGAGATAATTAATAATTCGAATAAATTTCATTCATGCTGAGGAGGAAATATAACAGTTATAAAAGTAATGGGGATTTTTATGACTCTAAGTTTCATGCATCTATGCATTTATAAGTTTCATTGAAGACCGATTACTCATACTTGCCCTCAATTCTCTCAACCCAATCACCTTACACATTTCATCCCGGATTGAGATTTTCTCAAGTATACTTCTTTCCAATAGTAAATTAATTATCATAAATTTAAGTGAGACTCATTATATTAAAGTGGAATCACTCACACATGGTGGATGGTCTATTAGTAAGTGAGATAAATAAGGGGTCAATCATCCTTATTCATCAGGGGACAAGTTCTAAACCCACTTGAGTTACGGTGGTTAATATCCGAGTTCGAGGGAATGGTCGGTACAAACCTGAACACCCTATAAAAAAAAAAAATTTAGTTTTGAGGTGAATATTTACCCAGTAGTGAAACTTGTATACGAGTTCACAAATATTATGTAAACTCATGATAAATAATAACTCGCAAAACTCACGTCGTCTAGCGATCATTCGAACTTTTTGTTTCTAGACTCTTTTTTTTCTATATTATTGAACTTCTTTTTGGGCATTGGTTAAGGCAAAAAACGAAAGTAAAAATGTTAAAATAATTTATTTAATTTTTTAATTTTCTTCCTAAGCTAAACTAGATTACAGTAAATGACACTTTGCATCTTGAAAAAGTTTTGCATTCTCATTTTACACCCTAAAAAATTAAAATTCTCATATTGCACTCTCAATCAAATTAAAAGATTGATGTGATCCATTTTAACAAAATTGAGGACGAATTTTTCACTAAGAACGCTTAAAATTGAATATCATACAAATAATTGTATATAAAAATGAGATAATGGGACAAAAACAACAAAAAAATTTGTCAAAAAAAGCAACGAACATTTAGTTTTGGATTACATTGCTACATGTTTATCGGCTTTAGGAAGCAACACGAGACGAATTTTTCAGGATATAACTTGAAAATTTGTAATGTTTTAATGTGCAAAGAGTCATTCACCCTTTATTTTTTCTATTTTGAGAATAAATTTGCTGCTTTCCTTTTTTCCCAATTAACTGGTTTTGATAATTTTTTCTGGGGGTCTGGGCTTTTTAGAATTGACGGAATTCCTACCGATATTTAGCCTGTTGTTACATTGAGGGGGTGCAATGTAACAATTGTGATCTTTTAGGGTACAATGTGACATTTGTGATCTTTTAGGGTGCAAAACAAAATTTGCCAAATAGATTAGAAATTAGAAATCATCAAAATGTAGAAAGCATTAAACAATGTGAAAAGTGCAGCAAACATTTCAGCTTCCATTGTTCATGTGTGGGAGGGAATTGACAAAGTTCCATAGGAATGAAATGTTCAAACTAACATCAACTTCAAATCATTTGAAATTCATTACATTGGAATTGATTACAAATGCAATACATATACACCCTTTTTTAACAAAAAAGAAAAGGAAAATGCTACTTATACTTAAAATACTGATTTAATTTGTTTACTTGATCAATCACAACCATTGAATAGGTAGTGGTTCCCGATAAATATTGGGACCCACAGTTAAATCAATAACAATGATTAATCAAGTCAACATGTTAAGTCCATCTGACATTGCTAAAAAAGAAAATGATAATGAAAAAGAAAAGGGAATCCAATTGCCACAAATTTAGATACATAATTACCAAATAAAAGAATTTGAACTGCCTTCTGTCTTTCAAACTACAATCCGAGATCGTAACAAATGCAACAGCAGTCAAAAAAGAGGGGGGTGGGGGGGTGGGGGGGAACACTCTTCAAGCGGGCACAACATAATCAAAACCAATAGATAGTACAGCTAGGGTCATCAAAAGGCAGACAGCAAAACACAAGATATGCCAATCTGAGCATGGTGAACCTATAAGAACTATGCTACTTCAACAGAGAGTCACTCGATTTGGGTGAATTCAAGTTTCTAGAATAGATCAACTTTCCTCTTGTGCATATCTTGCTTCCATTTAGGCAATTTATAGAATGCTTCTTTCGTCATCCCCAGTACAGCCTGGAATTCCTCATTAGACAGATAAGCCTGCAGAATCAACATAAAATCAGAACAAGAAGCTGCACACAAAGCATTTAAAGTTGATTGCATCATAACAAAACAAACCTCTCGTCTTTTGAAATCAATTCCAGTCACTGGGTTGTCAGATTTAGCCTTCAGCTGTTCATAAATAAACATGCTTTGAGTACTTTCACTACCATTCTCATCCTGTTCTGCCTCTGGCTTCGGTCCTGACTCGTCTCCATTAACCTCCGAGACATGTTCAACTATATCAGTGACAGTCTCTGTCTCCTTAACTTCCAAAGATTCATTAGAATCCACAACCTCAGAAACCGCATTTTCACTCCTCGTTTCCACTACAAGCAATACCCAAATGTCAGAATATTTCAAGCACAAGATCAGGTTTACTCTACAAGTTCCTTGCATCTATCAGGTCTTCTCATTAGAAATTATTTCCTTCAGAGTCAAATTCACTGCATGGTGATATAAACCATAAAAACAACACAGGAGAACTCATTTCAAGAGAGAAGAGTTAATTATGGGCTTCATATATGTTTGATTTCACAGGACCTGAAATTTATAAAACAATGACAAGCTTTCCAGCAGTTCCATTCGTTATTTTCTTTATATCACTTCATTTGTAGTCATTTCTCCCCTACCCCCTTTCATGTATGTATCATCATTTGGAGGAAACTTCAGTCTACCAACTACTTAGGAGTACACCCAACATCTTCACTCAACGAAGAAAACCAATCCAGAAGATTGGACTATTTTGAAGAGGTGAAGTAACAAAAAGATTCAGAGATGCAGCAATGAAGGATGTTCGAGATAATACAAACAATAGACCACATTGGATCTTGCAGTAGTAATGAAATTGAAAGCATATAAACAGGATATACTGTTTAAATACCAGGATGGCTAGCTTCAGCTGGCAGACTTCTACTAGATTGGGCAGGAGAGGCCTCAGGTGACCGCTTCTGTTCAGCACTAAGAACTGATGATAAAGCAGCCACTGCAGCAGCTCTCTGTGATCCCTGGCCTGCTCCTGATGGCCTCCTGGCAACAGTAGATTTTGGCCCAGGAGATGAACTAAATGCAGAGTTTAACGCAGCTAAGGCTGAAGCTCTTTGAGTTGGTCCTCCCTGGTTTGTCCCATTGGACTTGTTCTGAATCGGCAATAGCATAGGAAATCACACAGCCATCTTGAGCCCAATTAATTCATTATTTCAAGTAAAATCACGAGGAGAAGGCACATACAGACAGATGGAAATTTCAAACATTTCCACAATCAACTCAGTTTGCAGGCACGAATAATGCCATTTAAAAACTATAAGAGTATTCATATCACTTCCAATTATTAAAGATAGCATAAGTAGAACACTCATTTGCAGTAACAGCTTCAGCAAGCCCCTTCGGCATTTTTTACATGTGTAGCATTGACTTGCACTACCCTTTTTTGTTCCTTCTCTCTCTCTCTCTCTCACACACACACACACAGTTTTTCTTACAATTTTGAATCTTTGATCGTTATTATTATCCTTCTTACTTGACTCTAACCTAATATTTTGCAAATGATTACTGCCCTGGTGTCTGTAAAATAATGATTCCCTCTTGTAACACTTTGTAAACTACTGCGTTTTTTTATCTTTTTGGTAACAAAAAAATGGTGTTCTGTTCGTAAAAAAAATTGCTTAACAGAGAAAAAAACGCTTTGCTTCATGAGGGGGAAAAACTTAAAATGTAGTATTCTGAACTTGTGCCCAAGTGTGACAACTCTTCGTGGGAAATACTTGTTGCAATGGCCTTTATGTTTTAGACAAATAGATTCAAGTTCTCCATAAAGCACACAAATTAATCCTAAATAAACTTTGGGCTGCATAGCTCACAAGAGGTACAATCTACTTATCCATAAACTTAAAGATGAAGAGAAAAAGGGGGCACAAGGGAGGACCCACAAACTAAAATTAAAAATCAAACAAAGAATAATCTCGATGATATCATTATATGAAGGGATAATTAATCTAACTGATAGATTCAGAAGTACCGAGGTACAATAGGCATATCAGCAAATATATGACATGCACTCGGGAATACCCATAGCATCACATGACTGGTATTGGGAGAAATTTATGCAGGGAGGCAGCTACCTCCAATAAACAACAATGAACAGATGAACAAATGTTTTGTTATGTACAACAAATATTTCATCATTCTCTATTGTGTGCACTTACATGTGCTGTTCCTTCCTAAATAATCATCCGTAGAAAAAACAATGGTTAAGGCAACCTTGAAAATGCTCCACATATGCATTATGGTTCATGACTAAAGAACAAAAAGCACTAGCCCCTAGGTCATTAAAACTTTTCCATGATTTTCGAAACAGAAGAATTTCACCATAAAAACCTAATCAAATTTTTACCTTCGAAAAAAAAAAGAAATCATAACAACCCAAAATAGAAACACCCTATCTACAAAGATATAATGTAAAATTTCCATAGTTATAGAATCAGAACAAAAAAAACATGTTATGACAAGTGTAGTAAGATAAATAAAATGGAGGATAACAACTTGGAATATGAACTAATTTTCTTCTTATTTATAGGTTTTTAGTGCTCCACACAACTCTGACAACATCATCATCCAACCACGGATACAAGAATAAAATATTATCACACATTAACTTGTTCTTAAAGCATCATTGAGCCCATGCACCCCACCTCTCCAAAAAAAATGAAAACAATAGAAAAGAGAAACAGCAGAAACAAGGAAGAAAGAAAAAAAGGAGAGGAAAAATGAGACAAAGTAATTCAGGGGAAATTAAATAATTTCTTCTAACAAAATAGATCAGAAAGTTAAACTAAGCCATCTTATCCAACTACAAGTAAATCAAGCACTTACCTCCACAGCATGACCTGCCCCGAAAAGAAGCATAACCTTCTTTTGAAATGAATTTCCATAAACCTATGCACATAAAAATTACAACAACATAGTGAGTAAAGACATGCCCAGAAAAGAAGCACAACCTTCCTTTGAAATGAATTTCCAAAAAAATGCACATAAAATTTACTATAACATTCTAAGTTAAGACATTAAAAAACATAATTTTGCAACTAATATGAGACGCTAGCGTAATTAAAGTTGACGGCAAAGGAGGGGGACAGTTCAAGAATTTCTCGTGGAGCTGCTTGGAACTTGTACAATCAATTGTAGGGTTAACTCTAGTCCATATCATGTTGATTTTAGGTTATTGTGTAGCTGGAACTATTTCACTTAGCTTTTTTATTGGGTTTCAAACTTTCAGGACTCTGCCTTATTTTGATCTGCTCAATAATTGCTAGCCATAGGCCATAGGCCATAGTCATAGTCTATGGGCCATACTTTCTATTAAACCATAAGGTTTCATATTTTTTTCACTATTTCCTTTAAAGTTAATTTATGTCTTCATCTACCCCTTCGGTTACTATCCATAGCTATTACATCACTCGGTCTCACCGGTACAATAGTAGGCCTTCTATAAATATATCCAAACGACGTGACACGATTCTCTCTTAATTTCTCTCCTACTACCCTTACTTTTTCACGGAATCCTCATTCCTAATTCTATTTTTCTCAGTTGTACCACACATCCACCTTAACTTCATGCTTGAAACAATGGCGCAAAAACCATGAGGTATTGGTGATAGCTGTCTTTCTATTTGCTAAGAGCGATGCTTATATATTGGTTGTTAGTACTTAAAGAGAAGCCTATTCTAAAAGGAAGGAATCATATTACCTCAAAAGTTTTCTTAGGACAAGCAGTTCAAAATCACGCTACTCATGCTCAAACTTTTTTCTTTACGTCCAAATTAACCTAAACTTTTGTGCTCCCCAAGAAACATAACATTCTAGATGCAATTCTTCATTTTACATTGTTCATCCCTGGTAAAAACCACAGCTAATGTTATTTATTAATCACTCATGTATAAAATCACACACTACTGTTATGTTATCGCTTTCAAATGAATAGGTTTCTTTTCATGTTGGTATTCTAGTTGCTTCCAGCATCCTATCCGCTAAACATAAAATGCAACTATTCTTTTGTTCTTGTAAAGTATCAAATAGTCCTCCTCGTGTGCCTCTATGCAGTTGCAAGGCAACATTAGGACTAAGGAGGCCATAAAATTTCATCCTAGACCTTTTAACCTTGCTGTAATTTTCAAGATGTTACGCTAGTCCCACTTAAAATATTCAAGATTGCAATTTGATCACTCTTATTCATATATAATATCTTTGTTCCATTCCAGAATGGACCCTTAGTTTTGAATTTTTACATTGCCCCTGCATCTGACATATTCCAGTAACTCTTAGCTCACACTACACTTGTGACCCCTTCTGCTTCAGATTGAAGTTTCCAATTCACCCATTCTGCCCTTGAGCAATGACTATGGTGTAGTTGTTGCTAAAATAGATTCAAGAAACTTGGTTTTTTGCCAAAAACCCTCTTTATCGTATATTGTGTTTCATCTCTAACTATGCATACTCAGGGCAATACATAATTCACAATTATTTCCTCTCATTGCATATGCCTGTATTATGAACCAATCAAAATATAAAAACAGAAGAGAAATTCTGTCAAGGCAGCACATACAGTTGCTTTTGCAGGATCCCATGAAAAAAATGCTGTGAAGAAGCAAGGCTCGTTTCCTTCTGTGACTTTGTACAGGGGCACATTCGGAGACAAACCCTCCAAAGATAAAGCCATCTCAATGTATTTCTGCAATGAACTTCATTGATTAACAAAGTAAACAATGAATGCGTACTTTCTGAGACGAGACACAACTGAGGTAGCACCTGCCCAATTTCAAAAGCACTTTGCTTTTCTTTGGGGTCTACAGACTGACCAACCCAAATAAAGATCTCAGCATGCGTGTCTAGAATTAAGATATCCTCAGTCAACAGGTCATCTTGAGAAAAATTGTGAACTTCCTCAACCTATCAAGTAAAACACATGTGAAATGTTCAGGGGTTAATTAAAACTGAATAAATATGTAAGCAACTAATAAGATTTGAAGTCTAAAACTCACCTCAAAGTTTCCTGGGGATCCCCATGACACCAGGAGTAATCATTAGAAAAAAGTTAGAGGTGATAATCAACTTAATCAAAAAAATTTAACTTCCAGATATCAATCATAGAAATATGGTAAAAAAGAACTCAGGCAAATTTATAAAGGGAGATAAGAATTCAAATGACCATACTAAGAAAGAATAAAATGCAACCTTTATTGAATGAGAACGTAAACAAGTGGGGATCTCTAACAATCTCCTGGGCTAATTTTTTGCTGGGGTAACTTTGTTTTCCTCCAAGTGCAAACCAAAAAGTTGAGCTCTCGGTTCCTTCTTTAGTATGTTTCAGAGCTGCCCCAGGCTGAAATTAAAATTGACATGAAATTTGTCAAACAGTGGGAGATACTTTAATTTCCAAGCTCAAAAACTCGAGCATACCACATTAAGACTCACTATTGTAGGAGTGCCCATATCTCATCATAATAACATTCCAACTCAATTAGTATATCTATTAATTAAGGACGAGCAATGACTACATCCAGTAAAGTTGATGTTTCTAATCATATCTCAAACTTGGGGAACCTGAACAAGTCAAAACTTAGTGAAAGGGAGTAAGGAATATAAATCATTCACGATAGACTTTAAAATAAGTTATGTATTCGTTACCACAAGATAAGCCAGCTCGCCCATGCTTAGGCTTTTTACAAACAATGCATGTCCAATATCCTCAACAGTGGTGTCGAAAAAAAAGGGCTTCTCAAAAAAGAAACAAGTTACAACAAAATAGTTAAACACAGCAACCAAATAATCGTAGATGTTGGCTGTGCAATTAAAACTTCCCAACTCAGATGACGAAAAGTATTACGCCAAGGGAGAGAACTCCTAGTTTCAGCCTATAATCCTATGTATACATTTAGATTATATTCCAATTTTTAAGGAGGCAACCTTAGAATTTTCTTCTCTCCCAAGTCCCATGCAAATGTGAGAGTGGGGATCATTTATTTTCACATTGCCCCATGGTGTTTTCACTATGGAGCACTTTGTGGGACTATGTTGGGTAGCGCCGAGATCCCTGTCATCTATATGCTCAGTTTGGATGTTATGGATCTTGAAGGAAATAGAAGAATGAAGACCCTTTGGCTATGTGCATTTTTTGCTACTATATGGGTTATTTGGCTAGAGAGGAACAAGAGGATCTTTAAAGATAAATGCGAGTAGGTTAAAAGTTTATGGGATAGACTTTATTTTTTTTGGCCTTTTTTGGCCATCGGTGTCCAAGGGGTTTGAGAATCTCCCTCTTTTGTGCATTATTGTGAGTTGGTCAACATCGTGTGAAATCTAGTGTGGTGGTAATATTCCTAGTTGTGATTGTATGGTTTTTATTTTGGTTTTCTTTTTCAGCTAGCATTGGGTTGGATGACTTACCCACTTTTGATTGATTTTTTGTAACCTTTTTCAATTATTAATAAAACATTGTTGCCTATAGAAAAAAAAAGAGTCCGTAGAATACTTCTCAATTAACACTTTCCCATCAAAGAAGCTCTCAATGCTTATGCACGGGGTGAAATTAAAAAAAAAATAATAACCACAAAAAAATGAAATTAGACTCTCACTAACTTATATGAAGAAAATTAAACTTAATTAAATCAACTTTCCAATTAAAGGAAGCTATAAGAAAGAAAAACTTCTGAAAAGGTTGAGAAAATCATGCCCTTCATACTTCCTAGGGTCAACACAAAAAATAACTACTGATAGATACATAATATCAAGAGAATCTTCTGCAAAGAGCATACCTTAAAAAATTCTGCAACTTTTGCAGCCAACTGCTGCTGCTCAAAGGTACTCTGATTTCCATGCCAACTAAATATTGAAGAGCCAGATTGTAGAAGGAAACACTCATTTGAGTTCAATGAGGTTGCAACCTGAGCCAAAATGAATTATACGTAAGCTAATGTTGTCAAAAGTGTCAAGAAAATTACTTTTAAGTCTCCAACAGAATTCCTGATGACATGCAGATATACAGTCATGTCATGCAAATTGCTATTCATTTCTATTAAGTTAGGCTGGTCACCACATCAGTTACTTGTCAGTTCAATAAAGAGGAATATCCCTTCCACCAGGCTGAAAATTGACAGTAAAGCACTCAAGTTTCTTGTGCTAGACGGCGGTATGTATGGGTCTCCTGTTTACTTAACCTTAGAGCAATGGAGATGCGTCCCACTGAAAAAAAGCACATTTTGAAATTTTTACTCCTGTGCCCAGACAATTTGCCGCACCAGACGTGGAAGACAAAATAATATGCCGATGAGTTCTGGCCAAGGTTCAAGGTCCTAGAATCAACCATCGATTTGAAGGGACTAAGATGGATCGGTTGCGGCATCCCAAAAGAGAACTCAACCGAGTCAAGTGAGACTCATGATGTAAATGAATTGTGGAACAGTATTGGTTCGGAAGGTGACGAGTAGAATATGACTTGGCTGAATTGTATCGGTAATGGCTGATACTTTTGGTTCTGGGTGATACATTTATTCTATAGTTCACTTCTTCTGACATGATCGGACCAATTTCCAATCATCTTCTGGAAAAGTATAACTGATTAGTGACTGTTCGTCAGAACAGTTAAGAGTCCAGATACTCATCTGGTAGGATCAATGCCTGCCTCCCTTCAAATTGTATTTTCAAGTTTCCCACAGTAAGCTCCCTTTGATCAATAATGGGATTTTCGATCAGCAAGCTCCCCAACTACCCANAGAAAATTAAACTTAATTAAATCAACTTTCCAATTAAAGGAAGCTATAAGAAAGAAAAACTTCTGAAAAGGTTGAGAAAATCATGCCCTTCATACTTCCTAGGGTCAACACAAAAAATAACTACTGATAGATACATAATATCAAGAGAATCTTCTGCAAAGAGCATACCTTAAAAAATTCTGCAACTTTTGCAGCCAACTGCTGCTGCTCAAAGGTACTCTGATTTCCATGCCAACTAAATATTGAAGAGCCAGATTGTAGAAGGAAACACTCATTTGAGTTCAATGAGGTTGCAACCTGAGCCAAAATGAATTATACGTAAGCTAATGTTGTCAAAAGTGTCAAGAAAATTACTTTTAAGTCTCCAACAGAATTCCTGATGACATGCAGATATACAGTCATGTCATGCAAATTGCTATTCATTTCTATTAAGTTAGGCTGGTCACCACATCAGTTACTTGTCAGTTCAATAAAGAGGAATATCCCTTCCACCAGGCTGAAAATTGACAGTAAAGCACTCAAGTTTCTTGTGCTAGACGGCGGTATGTATGGGTCTCCTGTTTACTTAACCTTAGAGCAATGGAGATGCGTCCCACTGAAAAAAAGCACATTTTGAAATTTTTACTCCTGTGCCCAGACAATTTGCCGCACCAGACGTGGAAGACAAAATAATATGCCGATGAGTTCTGGCCAAGGTTCAAGGTCCTAGAATCAACCATCGATTTGAAGGGACTAAGATGGATCGGTTGCGGCATCCCAAAAGAGAACTCAACCGAGTCAAGTGAGACTCATGATGTAAATGAATTGTGGAACAGTATTGGTTCGGAAGGTGACGAGTAGAATATGACTTGGCTGAATTGTATCGGTAATGGCTGATACTTTTGGTTCTGGGTGATACATTTATTCTATAGTTCACTTCTTCTGACATGATCGGACCAATTTCCAATCATCTTCTGGAAAAGTATAACTGATTAGTGACTGTTCGTCAGAACAGTTAAGAGTCCAGATACTCATCTGGTAGGATCAATGCCTGCCTCCCTTCAAATTGTATTTTCAAGTTTCCCACAGTAAGCTCCCTTTGATCAATAATGGGATTTTCGATCAGCAAGCTCCCCAACTACCCAATACTTCAAATGGAGGAGCTATCACCTCAAGGATGCCCGAAGATGACTGGTTATAGGAGAAGATGAGAATGAGCTAGCCTCCCAGACGATGGTGCATACCCTAGAAATTCAATAGACCATAACGAAATGCAACATCTGCTCCAAGCAGCATATCTATCGAAAAGGTCCTTTTTCTGTCACCCTAGATCACCATAATGACGGTAAAATAGAGCAAGCTGCAGCACCTTGCCTTTTTTTCATTCAAACCCAGAACCTCTAACCACTTTCCACATTAGGTGGGTGGGTGACCATTTACTCCACAAAAGTTTAAAATGTATGATCATATAAAGAAAGCAACATTGCACTATGTTAGTATTGGGAAGCAGTATTGCAACACAGGAATAGGTGTCAAGTCAATATAAGACCAGGAATACGGAGCTTCAAATTTATGTGATGTACGACGGGAAGGACTAGAAATCATAGAATAGAAAAGGAAGAAGAAAGAAGAGGGGGTGGAAGGGGTTTACCTCATCCTCGCAAGAAATCGGTGAAGAAACACACAAATTCTCCACAGAAAATCACTTTTTATTATATCACTCTCTCTAATAAAAATAGTTGAAATTACACCATTATTTATAGGCCAAGTCTCCTACTAAAATAAAAACTACTTTCTTACTAAAATACTAAAAGAGTTTCATAATCAAACTCTCAAATCCCTATCCTACTAAAATTCTATAATAATTTCTTAATCAAATTTTAATTACTACTCCTAGTCAAACGGGCTACTTATAAATCAAATAATAATAATAATAATAAATTATCAATTACACTTTCCTTTGGACAAAAAATTCCTAATTGTTCACCTAGTCTTCCAAAGTTGACTGTATTGGTCCAAACAACCAATGGCTGCACCATCAATTATTCCCCTCTGATAAGAACTCGACTCTAGCGAGTAAGGAGAAGGAGCAAGAATACCATCTGATGGAGAAGCTCTCTGAATCAATAACGACCTCTTTTTCAATTGTAGTGTACGCACATCAGTAGCACAAGTAAGAGTATACTTCTTTCTTCCAATTGCAAAAGAATAGGTATTAGCACGCCTCGTATGTTGTGCATCACGATCTCATATCCAAGTACGCCCTAAAAGTATATGACAAAGCTTGAAAAACAACACATTACACATAACAGTCTCTTTCATGTTTCCGATGGTGAATGTAATTAGACATCTCTTATCAACTTTCAGCTTGATATTAGTAATCCATGCCACATAATATGGTTTCGAATGTGGTTCAACTTTCAAATTTAGTTTCTTCACGACCTCTTCTGATACCACATTTATGCAACTTCCCGTGTCAATCACTAACAAGCATATTTTTTCTTCACAACAAACTCTTGTTTGAAAGATTTTTCCTCAATGAATAAACTCACTATTAACAACTTTTTTATTAGCAATAAGTAAAGGACGGATAACACCCATAAAATGATCATCATTCAAATCATCAAAATTAACCTCACCCATATCAAGAGGTTCTACAATCTCTGTTTCAAATTCTGGTTCATTAGAATCATTATGCACCTTGGAATTTTTCTTTTCAACCACAACAGATTTTGAAGGGCATTAAAAAGAGAGATGACCAAAACCATGACAATTAAAACACCTCGTCTTAGAATTAGTAGTCCCTTGAGAAGAAGAATTAGCACTAGTCCGAAATGGTTTATTTGGAGTAAAAGTATTATCTTGGGGTTTATTAGTGGATTTACCTTGACTTACATATATGACAGTTCTCTCGATCCGGATTGGAGGTGCCATAGAAATTAGAATATCTCATATAAGATCTCTTTTTCAACTGATCTTCCATCTGATAGGCAACCTGAACTGCATCTGCCATGGTGTAAAGTCTACTTGTAGCTAAATCTATAGAAATTTGTGAATTGAGACCTTGCTTATACATGACAATCATCACATCCTGAATCCATGGGAACTCTGATTGGGTAGCCAAGCTGTAGAACTTTCCTGTGTACTCCTCGATAGACATACTCCCTTAATTCAATTGTGTATCCTGTAGATGAGCTTGTTGCTTATAATTAGCAAGCACAAAGTAGCGGGTCATAGTAGTCTTCATATCATCCCATGATCTATTAAAATGAGTTTATTAGTAATTTACCCACCAAAGCCTTGCTACACCCTGTAACATAAATTTTGCAAAAAATAACTTCCTTTCATCAGTCAAAAAAATGCCATCTGAAGAAGCTTTCAAGGCTATGCAACTAATCAAGGAATGTTTCGGAATTATTAGCCCCAAGAAAATCTCCAACTTCTAGCTTAACCCCTTCATCAACATCAAATAATCTGGGTTCTTCTTGAACTTGAGCTCGTGGTGGAAGGGTTTGTGCAAGTACATGTGGAGGATTGATAACTGAAGATAATGGAGTATTATCGGCGTTTTTCTCAATTCCTTTAACAGATAAGCTTCCATCATCTCATTTAGTGATGTTATGGACACCTCTAGTGAATCCATCTTCTCATTCATGGTTTTTTTGTGAATCAACTTGTCCTTGAGATAAAGCCTCCACTTTAACATTTAATTCGGCGTTGGAAATCATATAGATTGGAAAAGAGTTTTAAAAAAAAATTTTAAAAAAAATTCTGAGGTGAATCTATAATTTTGAGAAAATTTGGGGCTAAACTACAATTTTCAAAACTTTAGGGGCCAAAACGTAATTTCAAAAAATTTTGGGGCCAAAGTATAATTTCTTAACATTTTGGGGGTAAAAGTATAATTTCTAAAACTTTTGGGGTAAAATCTATAACTTCAGAGAAGATTTGGGGGTGTTTGTATAATTTCAGATGGGTCGGTCATGATATTGGGCTATTTTTTTATTATTTTTTTTGTGTAGGCTTTTGGGTTGGGCAGAATTTAGCCTTGGCTTGGGTCACAGTTGTGAGCTATATATATGTTTTTTTTTTGGGCTGGACAGTGTTTGGGTTTTGGATACTCATTCAAAGATGAGATTTTTTTTTCCAAAATTCAGCCACAACAAAGGGAGCCAAAAGTGGGAAAAGGAATAGTAATGGTAATGACAATCAACCTGATTGATGACGATGCAAACGACTGACGTGCTACAAAGACGAAGAATCTGGTGTGAACAAAAATTATAATTGTTGTGCTGTTTTTTCATCGGTGATGAATAGTAACTTGGCAAGAAACTAATACATCGAAATTTCGCTCTAATACCAAACTGATGTAGGACGGGAAGGATTAGAAATCACAGAATAGAAAGAGAAGAAGAAAGACGAGGGGGTGAAAGGGATTTACCTCATCCTCGCAAGAAATCGGTGAAAAAATACACATTCTCCACAGAGAATCATTTTTTATTATATCACTCTCTAATAAAAATTGTTGGAATTACAACATTATTTATAGGTCAAGTCCCCTACTAAATAAAAACTACTTTCCTACTAAAATACTAAAAGAGTTTCATAATCAAACTCTTAAATCCTACCCTACTAAAATTCTATAATAATTTCCTAATCAAATTTTAATTACTACTCCTAGTCAAACAACTACTCATAAATCAAATAATAATATTAATAATAACACTACCAATTACATTTTTCTTTGGATCAAAAATTCCTGGTCTTTCGCCAAGACTTCCAAAGTCGATTGTATTAGTCCAACCAACCAATGGCTGCGCCATCATTATGGAAGGTAAATAGCTCTATAGAAAGAGAAAGGTGATATTCATCAATGAGAATAACAAGCACACTATTCTTCCCACAAATTATAAATACTAGCGAAAAATAAATTAGAGTTACCCGAAGAAAGAAAAAACCAATGAGCATACCGCATTAACTTGCACAACTTTATTGTTATGCACAGAAGTTCCTGATATCCGAATGAGTGCAACACAATCGGTAGTGTAAGTTTCATCATTCAAACCCTTGTCTGCTATATAGTGTTTGTACCCAGAACTCATTCCACCCTAACAAAAGAATCAGCTCATTAAAATTTAAAGAAACCATGATAACCTTTGAACTTTTTTTTTTTTTTTTAAGGGGAGGGGGGACTTAAACCCTTGACCTCAAGAAGATAAAATTTTCATAAGATAAGGAGTATCATTGGACCAAAGACCTATTGTTTACCAATCTTCTCTGTATCGTTCTAATTTTATCGGATGTCCCCGAAGGGACAAAATTTAGGAACAATTTTGGGATGCACATCATTAATTTTGTCTTATTTTTATTGAAACAGCAATATAATTTCAAAGTTATATATGTGAGGAGGGTACCTTAAGGACCACCATAGGCTGAAAGATAGCAACGAATTGTGGTGGCTCTTTCCCTTGGAATACGCGACCCTGCATGAAGCACATATTTCATCCTAGTCATCATTGCTTTTTCTAATGTGAAAAATAAGACGACACTAAAATACCTGCACAGGTCTGCCCTTCAGTGAGTTGGACATTGTAGTAGCCAACCGAGCAGCCATTTTTCGGTCTTCCTAAAAAAAATTAACTATATTAAAAATAAATATCAATGAATGACTAACCAACCAGTGGTAAAACCGAAAAAAAAAATGAAGTTATATAGTAAAAAAAACTTTCCTAAAATTTATTAAGTCTCCATATTTTGTATGATCACCAGAACATCTAGTGGATGCAGAAATATTTAAATGACATACAATGAAAAGAATGGTGGGGAAAGAAATAGGATAGATATTATTCCAGCTTCCAGCACAGTAATTAACCTGCGATTCTCACCGCCCCCGGGGGGGCCAAAAAAAACGCAAAAGCCCACCAAAAAAAGAAGGGAAAGATGATCAAGTTGGTCAATGATTTCAACTTCCGTGAAAGTGCGAATTAAATATGTATATCAAATCTATGGTAGTTACGTTGACCTCATCTCATTGTACAACAATGACAAAGAAAGTTACAGGGACAAATACAAACATAAAGCTCTTGGGTAGGACAACTATTCACACAGAAAAGCAGTACATAATATTAGTTTTGAAATATAAACTTGAGTTACAATACAGCCGAATAAGGAAATATGATTGACCAAAATATGCCACAAATTGTCCAAACATTGTAAAAAGCAAGAAATGGAGCACAGAGATGAAGTTGAAAGCCAAAAGACAATTGTTAGGTGCTCCAAGGAGGAGTGAAGTACCGAAACGGAGATAGATGAACAGCAAATGTTGGCCAATGATTTCACAACATATACAGATGGCTTTAGCAAACCCTTCAGGAGTTCTTCAAGTTTTTTAGATAAAGAAGAATGGACAAGTTTGACATGATTGATTACATAAAATTTCAAATGAGGTTTTTTTTTTTATGCACATCTTCATCAGATAGAAGGCCACTAACACATTTGTAATCCATTAATTGACATCTGAATTGAAGACAAAAGAAGGTTTATGTGTTATTGCCTTTTTGGAAAAATTAATTAAATATTACACTAATCTAACGTACATTACCCTGATAAACCTATCTAAAAAAGAGAGGAAAAACAGTCTCCAAGTCCAGCTTCATAAGATTGTAATGATCTAAAGTGAAAATATGATATCCCTCCAAAAAGAACAAAGATCGATCTTGTCAAACAAAAAATGCAATTGAAGGGGGGGGGGGGGGGAAAAAAAAAAAAAAAAAAAAAGG
>CAUOFW020002724.1:833194-849193 GCA_963454935.2 Ilex paraguariensis
AACCAAAGCAAGAACGGAATTTTAAAAGGCATTTGTAAAAGACACGTTTGTGTGTCAGTCTTTCTGTATGCATGCATCCTTTTCCTTCTGGCAGTAGCAATGTAGATTACCTCGATGCTATCCTTTCCAATCCAACAGCACAAGTAGTAATCTTCTTTCTTATCATTAGAATGGTAGGTGTAAAGAATGATGTGGCAATCTCCACTGTAAAATTTGCCAATGTCCTCTTTGAGCACTGAGGTCTTGGCACTTCCATTAATACGCCATACCTGGAAAACAGGTATATTATTTGTCTTATGCATCCGAGTTTTAATCACCCTTTGAATACACCCCAAAAAACCACGATGGAAACAGAAACAAATTATCCACCCAAACCTCAATTTTTCCACCACCTTCAAGCAAAGGTGGGACTTCTTCATTTACAGGAGCACCTTTGGTCACTCCTTTGACACCAACTCCTTGCTGCTTTAGCATAGCTAGCAATACGAAAACAGTTTGATAAATAACAACTATAAACAGAAAATATTTCGGAGCATTTCATGAGTAAGGATGTGAATCTACCTGCTACTTTTCCTCTTCCCTCCTCAGAAGCAGAAGGTGCTGAACCTGATGGCCAGGTATCAAAGTTGGACTTGAAGGAATGTGTTTCATAACCTTGAATTAGCTGGATCATACGTGTTGACTTTGGCCTGTTTTGGCTAGCAACAAATTCCTGGGACAATATTAAAAACAAGAATCATAATGCTATTAGCATAACATAAAAGGGCAAATGACATTACAAACAACATGAATATACAAAAATTAAGCTTTACCTCAGCAGCTTGGCTGGCAGCTTTCCGATCCTCCACTTGTGTTACCCGACCGACCCAAATAAACACCTCAGCCCCACAATCCAATAGATAGCATTTGTTGTTTTCCAATAAAGACTTGGAAAGTTCACCATCTACACCCTTAACTTGACCATCATCAATGCTGCAAACCATAGGCTATCGAAAATTGGCACATAATACTACTAAATACCTACGTGTTACAAAGCTTCCCTTATAGTAACAACTAACAATTCTAATAGTGGAGAACATGTACACACAGAATGAGCAACCAAAAACTTGCATGGAGCAGAAAAATTGCTAAAGAAAAATCAAACAAATATAGAGCATAGCACTTTGGTATTATAAAAAAAAACACACTCAACTCAGAATAGTAAGCAAATTAAGCATGCAACTTCAATGAGATACTGAAGTATCATTCCTTAATGATGCCACTTATTGATGCTTCTCCTTAGAAATGAGCACCATATTGAACATGAGAAAATCGAGAAACAATTTTGAATTACAGTATATTCCTCTGGGTGAGAATTATATCAAACATAGAATTGTAAAAGCACCTGGAAACAGGTTTATAATTAGTCATCTCAGTCACTATGCACAACACATTAGCAAGCTAGATAAACCTTCCATAAGAAACATAGAAATGAGTTTAAGCAGGAATCTAAAACGCACCCAGAGTACTATCCATAGAAATTCCAAAAAGGATAATATAACACAGGAATTTGAATTACATCCACTTTATTCTGTTGTCACTATATGGCTGATGATGTAACTAATTTTAAACCACTCAAGAACGCATCAACCAACTTATAACAAATTGTGCACACCACAAAGACTACTTGGAGAGTTAATAGAATCCGATGCTCACTAATACCAATAAATAATTAAAATATATTTCAGCAATAACGCTGATTTTACTGTACATCTAGATAAGCTAAAGAACAAACAGCGTCAAAGAAATAGAAAAAATTTATGAATCTGACACATAGTAAAAGTAATGCATTAAATTGTGCACTCAGAAGAGAGACCCAAACCATTCCTGCATAAGAACAAAAAAGATTGCCACATGACTTTTTACCACTGCAATTACAGCTAAATAAAATAACTAGCAGACATCACGGCATAGCATCTTTTATCTTGAATATCTCAGGCTTCCCAGCTCACATTTATACTTGTAATAAAAATACATCAACATGAAAAATTTTTGATTAATTATTTTTCCCTCATAAAGAATTAAAAAGGTCACTTTATTCTTCTACACTTAATATCTAAATTACCATCATATCCTTATACATTTAAATCTCCAAATTACATATAAGATTACTTTTAATTATATATTCCCTATGTATAAATGCCAATTTTTATGAAATTTTTTGATTGATTATATTACTCTTAAAAAATATATGCATCATTACAAGTTTTAATAAAATATTCAAAAAAACTTTCATAAATTTTATCAATATAATATTACTCACCACATTTATAAAGATAATACTATGACTACATATGTATTTTTTTATTTTTCATCAAAATATTTAACCCTGTATTTATATTTTATTTTTCATCAAAATGTTTAACCTTTCATTTTTAAGATAAAAAATAATGCATATAAATTTTTACATAATTTTTTAGTCCCAATAAACTTTTTAGATTGTTTTACGATTTTATGTGAAAACTTAATTTTTTAAAAAATTTTAATATACTTTATAATATATATTATAACATTGTATATTAAATTTTATCCCAATTGACCTAGATATTCCTAAATACAATAAGGTTCCAACATGATTGGTATTTTGATAATTATTTTTATTTTATTAAATGATTTATAAGTGGAATCTTAATCAAATTAATTTTTTAATTATCTATTCTCTATTTATAAATGTCAATTTTTATGAAACTTTTTGATTGATTATATTACTCTTAAAAAATATATGCATTATTAAGAGTAATGCATATATTTTTTAAGAATAATATAATCAATCAAAATATACATATATATTCAAAAACTCCGTCAACATAATATTACTCATCTCATTTATAAAGATAATATTATGACTACATATGTATATTTTATTTTTTATCAAAATGTTTAACCATTTTATTTTTAAGATAAAAATAATGTATATATAGTTTTACATGATTTTTTAGTCACAGTAAATTTTTTAAATTGTGTTTAAGATTTTATGTGAAAACTTGAATTTTTTTAAAATTTTAATATGCTTTATAATATATATTATAGCGTTATATATTAAATTTTATCTCAATTGACCTAACTAATCCTAAATATAGTAAGGTTCCAGTACGATTAATATATTAACAATTATTTTTATTTTATTCAATAATTCATAAGTAGAATCTTAATCAAATTAATTTTAAAAAATTTAATTTTCAAACATTAAAATCACTTTCAATTACAAAATTATAAAAAAAAATAGAATTTTAATTATTTATTTTCTTTTTTCTATCATTTTTCTTAAAGTTATAATAACAAATCTTGAAAACATACAAAGTTTTCAAAAATTCTGTAATGGAGCATGACCGATGAAAAAATAAGTTTGGTAAATTTGAGATGATATTTAATTTAACTACACATATACTAAATATTTATTTATTAATTTTTTTTAAAAAATTATTCACATGCAATGCACCACGTGCATTGCTAGTATGGAATAAAAATCCACTCAGCCTTTTCACAACCAGCTAGTGGTCAGCTACATAAATCTTGTTTCTCCCTTCTGCAACATCTAGGGCTTTACTTTGAAATAAAACTAACTTCTACTTCGAACCACATTGCTTGATTTTTGCTTGGAAACTTAGCCAAACTATTCAACCTTTTCATCAAAGGAAGACAGTAAAAAAGTTGGAATTACACTCTTCCTATCCCTCAAAATCTTATTAGCCAGATTTTTTTTTTTTTTTGATCAAATACTTCAGCCAGATTCACTGGCATAAAAATTCAATCACTTTCACGGTTTCACCACTCTATTAATTTTCTCCTCCCCTTTGTCTGCTCACAATCAAAATTTAAAGGATATTCTCTATTCTCATGAAACCTTGGGGCTAATCATATGTTCATGCTCTTTGTACAAAATGATAATCCCCATCCATTGCGTAGAGATATATAGAAGTGATTTTTTCACTTTTCCTGCTTTAATAACAAATGATTTAATCTTATTGAAATTTGTTTTTAACTATATAAACCTAAGAAATTGTAAGTATTTGTGTTTTTTATCTGACCACTAAAGCAATTAGAATATCGAAGAAAATCACCACCACACTATAATATATAAAGCTACCTCCTCAATTGGAAACAAAAACAAAACTACATAAGAGAAGAATACCTATAGAGTTTGGGAAGAGTTTTCTCCAGGATAACGTCATCTTCACTAGCTACCTTTTTTCCAATTGGAGCAAATCCACCAAAGATGACCCAGAATTCACCAGAATCTGACTCGGCTTGTAGTTTTCCATCATCTGGCACAGTGAACATTTTAAAAATAACCAATGGATGATCAATTAGCAAACTACAAACAAAAATGGTAGGCAATAGAAAACTTAATCCAAGAAATCTAAATAAGTAGAGGCAGTGTTAAACAGGGGACAATAACATCGGTGAAGTTGTAATCATATATAAACTTACCAACAATTGCAACTTCACACTTCCCCTCGTGATACTGGTCCTTTAAAAACTGGATTACTTCCAATGCCTTGGCCCTTTCTTGTATATTGGAGTTTGCACCATTGAATTGAAAAATCTTATCTTTAGAGTCCAGGATAAACACATCATCATGATTAAGCGAGGATCGAGAAAAAGGGACCTACATAAAAAGAAAGACCAGTTCATATACCCATGATCTAATTAAATCTTCGTTGACAATTACTTCATCTAAAGAACTTGATGTTTTAATGTTCTCATACCTGCTTCAATCTGACAACTCGTTTTCCTCTGCAGACATATAACCGTGTTTCAAACTCTTCCTCCTCTGGTTTCTTGAATCCAGAGGCAACACCACCCTCCTGTGGTATAATACATGGTTTGAAGTACGACAAAAATTTGTCCGACTCATGACCTTGAACTTCTCTGTGCTGTACTGCACGCCCCCCAAGAACTGCATCCAGTTCCACAGTTTTTATAGCTGCCGTTCCAGCTTCATCCTATTATAAGTCCATAGTGTCATCAAATTAATAAATAAATGCATAATATCAAGTGAGAACATAATCCAAGGCAAGTGCAAGTTCTAAATAAGAACAGGAAGAATAACAAGATCATACCTGGCTAGTATCTTTTCCAAGCCAAAAGTGTATGTCATATAAATAAGCACCTCCCTTGCCAGGAGTGGTCTGCGGAAATATATAGTAAATAAAAAAAATGGATAATGCAAAAATACAACCCTTCCAGTGTAATTTTATTTTACCACAAAATAAATCAGACTGAAAAGACAATTGAAAATGTAAATTTGTCAACAAAATGGAAATGGAGATAAAAATTAAAATGAGTATGAAAACTGTATGCACCTGCAATATAATGTATGAATCACCGGAGTAGAATTTACCATAGCCAGATTTTGGCAAAGGAACTGGCTGGAAATTCTCAATTCTCCAAATTTCAGTCCCACTACAAGGTGTTAAGTACAACTCCAGAAGGGAAATGTGCAACTGCCAGAAGTTCAGCATTAAAAAAATTCCAGTCACAAAAAAAACACACACACATGCATGATATTTAGTTCTTTCTTTTGTCCTGGGAGGGAAAGTAAAATAATAGTATTTACCAAACCAATTCATCTACAACATGAAGTCCTACTTGTAAGGATACATTCTCTGACCCGCTCCTTGAAATGCAGGTTCCAAAGATTTTGCAGAGCTAGACATCTTGAAAAAATCTTTCCTATTATCTTTGCTTTCAACAAGGACAGAGAACAAGATCAAACAAGCTCCCAGATTCTGCTATCTCCGGATTCCACAAGTAGCAGTACAGAAAGCACCAGGAAGGAAAAAGGGGCGGCTAGAGGAAATACACCAAGAAAAAATGAGGACAACTCACTCCACAATATAGGGAAGTCAATAGTAATCTGTGTAGCTGCAGGAAATAGCATGTTCATTTGAGTTAATTAGTCAGAAACCAAACCAACAAAAATAACATATAGACACATTTTAAAGACCAGCAATGTTGTCTGTTTCTCTGCAAGTTAAACAAGCAAAAGCTACCATGAAAATATAAAGCAAGGGCCAATTTTCTCGTGCTTTTGCGGCATGTGCCACTCGCAGAGAATAACAAGTACAATCTTTTAACAAGATATCTTCAAGGTTTATAATTATTAATGCCAAAGAATTAAGTGCACAATTTTTCTGAGTCAAGTTTCTTATGGAACAGGTATAAATGGTCCTCCAGAAAACTTCATTGTCAACAAAGGTCAAAAAAGTAGCATAGGAAGTAGGCTGTCCCATATAATAGTGCGAGTGTCTGAAATATGTGATGGCATGGCTGCCTTCATTTCCCACAAAGTGCAACTTCACCCTAGTCCCCTCAATAACATACATCCACTGAGCTACTCAGTTGATACGGAATTTACCAAATTCTGATATCTCTATCTGTGTTCATGTCATGAGTAGATAGGCCATCTGTTATCAAGTCAGGCTTGCATCTGCCCCTCTAATCAGTTTTGATGGAGGTAGCCCTGTTTCTCTTAAAGATTGGCTGCATTTCATGGAACACAATTCAGTAACGAAGGCAACTGTAGTTTTAGATGTCAATGATTGCTTCCAAGAAAACTTAGCATGTCTTCGGAAATTCTGGGCTAATTATGATCTTGTTGGTGCCGCACATCAATTCCACCCCGATTCTTGTAAACCATTAGGATGATAGAAGATTTTTCAGATAGTATTCAGTCAATTATCTGGCTGTGCCTGGAAAGGTAGTGCAGCTTGGGCAGGCAAGGAATTACTTGAAGGAAGTGGGTTTTGAAAAATGGGGCGGAGGTGCTTTCATCCCAAACAAAAACCTCTTTGGAGCTGAGACTAGCACACACCTGGAACGGCTTCTCACCATGTTTAAGGCAGTGGCCTGACTCATTTTGTTGTCTCCACAGGTTGTCTTTCTTTCACACTTCAGGTGCTGGCAATGTAAGTGTAGCAAAGAATGTGGCACATGTTATGGGCAAAAGTTCATAGTTTTTATATGCAAGTTATCTTTTTATAATCATAAAATAACTAGGATGTATTTTCTGAAGAGCAGAAAAGATTACGTGAGCTCCTAAGAATCATGTTTCTGAAAGTTCTCTACTGCTTCTTGTTTCTCCTTTTACCAGTTAAGCCATGTGCAAGTTGTTGTTTGATAGAGATCGAAAAGGGATTGGATGAGCTTAAATTGAAGAATTGAATTTTATTATTTATTTTAGACTTAGTATTATTTTATTAGTTAAGGAATATTTGTTTGACTAAGAGTATTAATTAGAGTTTGACTATAAAATTATTATAGAGTTTTAGTAGGATAAGGATTTGAGAGTTTGATTATGAAACTCTTTTAGAATTTTAGTAGGAGAATAGTTTTTATTTTGTTAGGGAAATGAGCCTATAAATAATGGTGTAATTCTAACTGTTTTTAATTAGAGAGAGTGATATAATAAAAATTGATTCTCCACGGAGAATGTGTGTTTCTTCACTGATTCCTTACGAGGATGAGGTAACCTCTTCCACCCCCTCTTTTTTCTTCTTCTCATTCTATTATGTGATTTCTATTCTTTCCCGTCTTGCACCAGTTTGGTATGAAAACTTCACTTCGATCATCTCGATTGTGGTGGTGTTTCTTGAGATCCGTCTGTTGTCATAAACCTGGCAGCCCCACTGCCTCCTACATAAAACCCATAACACAAACACCCTCACACCTTCCAAAATTACCTAGAGTTTTTAAAATTACACTTTCACCCCCCAAAAGTTTTAGAAATTATACTTTGGCCCCAAAAATTTCTTAAATTATAGTTTGGCCTCTAAATTTTTGGAAATTACATTTTAGCCCCAGAATTTTTCGAAATTACAGATTGACCTCATAATTTTCAAAAAAAAAAATCTTAAAACTCTCTTCCAATCAATATGGCTTCCAATGCCAAATTAAATCCTAAAGTAGAGGTTTTATCTCACACACAAGTTGATTCACAAAAGGCCACGAATGCTAGACTAGATACAATTCAAGCATCCACCGATTCCTTGAGAGAGCTTGTGCTCGCTACAGTTTATGAAACTAAAACAAGTGAAGATTTTAACTTTATCTCTTCAACTGTCAATCAAAAAGTGCTTGAACACAGCCCTCCAGTTATACCATAAGTTTCACCACCACAAGTTCCACCACTACAAGTTTCAATCCGATTGAATGGAGATAAACTGAAGTTATTCAATGTTGATGAGCCTAAAAGTTCTACTTATACGCATACTACAACAATTGTTTTTGATAAACCGATTGCAAAAAGTGTTCCTACAGATGAAGTTAAGCAAGTTTCAAACGTGATTTTTTTAGATGGAATTGCTACTTTTTCGTCAACATCCTCATTATCCTTTTATCCAGAACAAAGTGTGAAGGTTATAAAAATTCGAGATATAGATTCTTTCCATTGTGATATCCTATATTACGTCACTGAAGGAAAATCTTACTTCTATGCTATCGGGTTTGAAGATGTGTTTCACATGTCAATTCTCTTGGAGTATTCTTGTTACATCAACTCTTTAGAAAAGAGTTTTTTTTTAGCCGAGGAGAATAAATAAAGATCGAAAAGGGATTGGATGAGCTTAAATTGAAGAATTGAATTTTATTATTTGTTTTAGTATTATTTTATTAGTTAAGTAATATTTGTTTGACTAAGAAATTATTACAGAGTTTTAGTAGTATAAGGATTTGAGAGTTTGGTTATGAAACTCTTTTAGAATTTTAGAAGGAGAATAGTTTTTATTTTGGTAGAGAACTTGGCCTATAAATAATGGTGTAATCCCAACTATTTTAAATTAGAGAGACTGATATAATAAAAGGTGATTTTTCGTGGAGAATGTGTGTTTCTTCACCGATTCCATGCGAGGATGAGGAAAACCCCTTCCACCCCATCTTCTTTCTTCTTTTTCTCATTCTGTTATGTGATTTATAGTCTTTCCTATCCTACATCATTGTCTCAGTGCAACTTTAATCTTTTTTCTAGAGTTCTTATTTTCTATTATTGTTATTTGTTATTTATCAGAATATTCTAGTGTAGCACAATATTGTAATTGCATCTGGTATCACTCTAACATAACTATGTGGTGTAGAGTATAGATCAACAATACCATATAAGCATTATATTATTTTCACAATCTCTCTCTTTCTTTTCTCTCAAATCCTAATTTTTAGATACTAAAGTTTCAACTATTTTCTTCGTTGTATATAATCTCTCTGTATATGGTATTCTTAGCCAAAAAGTAAACAATGCCCAAGTCCATATACAACCAGATTCACCCCACACAAATTAACCATCCGCATAAACATGCACCAAATTGTTTTTTTTTCTTGTGCCAAGAGGACATTGCACTAAACATCTGATCTTCCAGAGTATTTGTAAATCCATCATCCATGGTAGACACATGTCTGCCTGCGATTCTGGATATTCAGAAGCTAACAACCATATTTAATCATATGCATGTCTTCCATTGTCAATATACCCAGTTGAAAGCATTACTTCTCTTGTAAACATCCCAACACCTTTGTTCCTGGCAATCCAAGTGCCAAGGAGCATGGATGAAGGAATATGACATATAGACTTAACATCCAACTTTTCTCACAAGCCACTGCCCTTAGACTCAACCATATTCAGATGGTTGAGCATGAGCTTTCCATCAATAGATTAAACATCACATTTCCATTGGACGGTTGAGCAATCTTTCGATAATTATAAAAACTGATTAATACTCCTCTTTGCAATTCCCTTGATTGTGTCTTGGCCATTCAAGGACTGTCCTTGCTTCCTCAACAACTTCAACAGCCGCCCGTCAAAAAAGTGAATACATCAGACTAAAACATGAAATATCACCATTATTTGACAAGCAGATCTCAGGAAGTGGGTGAGTGGTTTTTTCGTTGTTATTGAGATCCAAGAAAGCCATATGTTTGAAGAACTACATGGAGAGGTCCTCAATATTGGTAAGCTCATAGCCACCCTAACCGAGGTGGGTGGCCTAATTAAAAAAGGGAAGTTCCTAGAATCTAATTTGGCAATTGTTTAAAATCATATTTCCATTAATATTTACTTCCTGGTTTCTATTCAAAACTACTGCTTTTTTCACTATAATCCCATTTTGAGAATGACTTTTAGATCTTCAAGGAACTTTTCAATTAGTTCCTTCCAGAGGTACCAAAAATTGTGTGATTGAATGGTAAATGGTTTATCTCTACAATATGCAGAAACTTAAAACTAAAAAATGCTCCATATGGCATATTTGATTATTTCTCATAACTTCTATGGACAAGTAATGGCATATATCTAGCTGTCCCCAGCAATAGCGGGAGTCTCGTGCACTAAGTACGCCTTTTTTTTCTATGGACAAGCAATGGAGTATTCTTATTATATCTACATTGTGATAAGAAATGTTTAAAAGTTGTAGTACATATTGCAAAGAGAGCTTATGTCCACATTGAATTATTAAGACTACCCAATATTAATTTGTATGCTTAAGGGGCCTCTCCATTCACTACCAAATGGTTTTGAATTGGATGCTCAAATATAGTATCAGAAATAGAATTTGGGTGGTCATTGGGCCAAGTCAGTTACCTAGTTGAATTCCCGGTACTCATGGTTTTTGTTTGTCAACACTTAGTCCCACTAGTAAACTTAGTTCCCACGTACTGGATGGCGTAAAGAAAACTTGTATCACAACTCAAAAAATTAGGACCACCTAAGATTTGGTTATATACTTAAGGAGACTCTCCGCTCATTACCAATTAGTTTTGATTTGGATGCTCTAACTAATATCATTTGTTTTAACACCTCTATGGTATTAAAAACAATCAAAGTCAAACACAAATTTGCATTTGAAAGAAGAGAGACTAAACCCGTTAAATAGAAAAAAGACAAATAAAAGGAAGAAAGAACTTTCATACATAAAAACTACACGTAATGTAAAATGCCTTATTTTGGACCTTTTCATTATCGAAGGTGTTATATATGACTACTATTTCATCACAAATGACTCCTATTTGTAAAGAGAACCAATTTGAAAGACAAACTTCTGAATTAATTGCAATCAATAGAATGAATTAGTAGGCATGAAATAAAGAGATTCATCACAAATGGAAATCACTATAAGAAGTATTTACAATAACTCGAATAAAGGAAACTCAGAAAGATTAAAAGATGAGATCATTTTAGAAGCACCTTTAACTTATTTATTATGAATAAATAGACAAAGAAGATTTAATTCTTTGTGATAATTTGACACGGATTATATTTCCTCTATGATGCATGAGAACACTTAGAGAGCTACTCAACAAATTAGTTTTATCTTTTCAAACTCACGGTATGTTATAGACATTTAGCATTTTGTTAACTACGTACTGCTCATGCGTTCCTTTCAATTTGAGTCACATGTTAGCCATGTCACCCTGCATTCAAGTGAAGGGATATTTCCATTTTATATATCGGTAGAGAACTAAACCATTCTTATCATAAGCACTACTGTAATCAAAAGGAGCTGCCTCTGATTATTGTTAGGAGAAAACTCAACAAAAATGTGCTCTGATCTTTTGTTTTCCTTTTTTTAGTGCTTGCGAATTACTTTGCAGGTTTTTAAGTCATCATTCCTAACCAATGGCTGGAAGCTCAAAAGTGCTTGCTGCATGGTGGCATTGTGGCAACATGTTGTACAGATTGCTTCAAGTTCTACAGGATTGCCTGCCATAGAGTACATATTCAGAAATAGCTCCGAACTCTCAAAGAACCTAAACCAAAAAATCATTCGCCTCCAACTTGTCATCATATAAGCATAATATATCCATATACATTTGACATATCAAAGGTACACTTCCAAGTCTTCCTTCACGTGTTCAAGTGAAGATAGCCTATCTAAAAGCACTTACCGGAAAAGAAAAAAATAGGCCTATCAAATTATCCTTGAAAATTGGTCATGATGCCTGGAAATTCATGCTATTTATCCACTTGAAAAACTTATTGAAATAATTTATAATGTGGAAGCCAATCACAGCCAAACCGATACATCATAACTGCCACCCCTTCCCCACCCCCCGGTCAGCAATCTTCTGGCTCCCAAACCAGCACAGCAAGCAGAATGCTACAAAAGAATCCTCCTTTGACTGTTTCAAGACCCCATACAGAGCAAAAATTTTCAAAGAAGAAAACTGATGAAGTCTACTCAATAGCATTACTGACTAGACAACTGCCAACTGCATCAAATATTTCCATGATTCCATCCACATCCAGAAAGTCAAGCAGTGATCCTAATATCACAAGCAACAACAGGGATTGAATTTCTCACCCGCATTCAGAATTTGGGAGACTGATTACTTTGAAATGGGCCAAACAAACTGATCACAAACCACCATATAAGATCTAAAGGCTCAAAACCCTTATAAACCTCAACAATCCTCTCTGAATTAAGTTGATTTGTTCAAAGCTTAGCTCACTATAACTTCTTCCCTCTCTAGTGCCCTTTACAAATCCAATCATCCGTATCTAAAGCAGCAATCCAATAATCACATAAGCTTGAAATATGAACCAAAACAAAGCATAAACATAAAACCAGAGATCAGACAACTATCAAACAAGTGTTCACTCACCATTAAACTACAGATCATACCTCACATCAGATTAACAAAATCCTGATTAACCAAAATTAAGACACACCCAACTCACAATAACACCACCTAAGCTCAGATCAACATTTAAGATTCTGAATTACAACTGAAATTAACACGAAGAGATCACTGCACCATTACAAAAGAAGGATCTGATAATTACCAAAGCGATCAGAGAATCGCAGATGATGCAGTGGAATATGCGTACGTCGAAGGATGCTTTGTTTCTCTCTCTCTCTCTCTCTGGAGGTTGATGATGATGAGTTGTGGTTTTAGAGGGAAAAGGGTGGCAAAAAAGCGTATGAAGAGACGAAGCGAGTATGCAGAGCTGGCAAATATATATATATATATAGAGAGAGAGAGAGAGGGAAAAAAGAAAGAGAAATAGAGGTACTGAAAAGAATGTGAATAGTTCCTGTTCTGTTTTTCTCTCTCTAACTTTTTAGGCTTCTGAGATTTGAAGATGATAAATGTAATTCTGACAATGTATATACAGATATGAAGAGAGGGAGGTATATACCACTTCAAGAGAGAGAGGACGCCATGGGGTCCCTGATGGATGGAGTGGGAGAGACTCAGAGAGAGAGATTTGGAAGGTGATGAGTTGGCGAGAAAGGTCGTTATTTTAAAAAGGTTTAATCTTATTTTACACCCGAAAGAAAAAGAGGAGCGAGTGAGTGTAAGTGTTTCGGATATAAAAGAGGAGGTATGTTATATTTTTGTTTGCAATCAATTTAATACCAATTTTTATATAAAAAATAAGTTTCATTATTCATTCAGAGGTTAACCCTATTGTGTATAACTCGTATAAGACATCACTAATATGTGATTTTACATATAAGTTAATTCTAGAAATACTTATAACTCACGTGTTTTAATTTATGATATAAAATTAAACGACAGTCTAGAGGAGATCTATATTGTTACCAATTTATAACATTGAGGGTATAAATTGAAAATTTTTTTAAGATACAAATTGAGAATCGAAGCAGCTTTTTAGGGTGTGAAGTGATTAGTCCTTTTAAAAAGAACAATTTTATTGAGACATAATTTAAGAACTTAATTTGGAGACTTAATGTGACCATCGAATTTTCAGTAGAGCTCAACATTAAATACATTTCACTATCAATCCAATAATTTTAATGCATTTTTTCTTCTTTAGCGTGATTTTAATGCATTAAGTTCTCAAATTATGTGCATAAATTACGCCTCAATAACATTAATGTTTAAATTTTTTTGGGAGAATTATACTTTGCACCTTAAAATATTTAAAAATTCTCA
Source organism: Ilex paraguariensis (assembly GCA_963454935.2). Taxonomy (NCBI): domain Eukaryota; kingdom Viridiplantae; phylum Streptophyta; class Magnoliopsida; order Aquifoliales; family Aquifoliaceae; genus Ilex; species Ilex paraguariensis. Next base: position 847,124 of record CAUOFW020002724.1, read on the forward strand.
CTTTAAACCCTCAAATAATAAATTTATCACATTACATCCTCAATATATCAAAAGTGTTACAAATATTTTTCTTTTAGTAGATTCTATTATTTTTCGTTAGTGTCAATGAGGTGATTTTTGACAAAAAAAATAATAAAAACTAATAGAATGACACATTGTAACATTTTTGATACATTTGACGGTATAATGTATAAAAAATTATTTTTATAAGTACAAAGTAAACTACTTTAAATTTTTTTGGATACAAAATGTAATTCACCCAAAAAATTTTAAGGCAAAGATCCGGTGATGCCATTAGTCCATAAGGGGTGGTACCGGTCATGTTGGCTTTTCCTTGTATTTTGGATTTTTCTTATTTTCTTCTTTATTTTGTTTATAGTTTTATACACAAATTACGTGATATTGTAAAAATAATAAATATTATCAAACCCACTTTTATTTTATTTTATTATTTTTCATAACAGCTTCCTAAATAAAAATTCAATTTTTGAATTTAATAATGACTATTTCTCAACAGTCATTTTTTTATTTATTTCAGATATAAATATATTATTTCAATAATCATCTTTATAGTATATTATTAAATGTTTCGTGCCAAAAATATTAACTTTCAATTCTTTTCATCTTCTTCTTCTATCGGATAAGTTTTCTAGGCAAATTAAAAAAGTATGACGTGAAGCTTCTACTTAGGGCTGTTAAAATTTGATACGACATGATTAACTGATACGAATCGATATAAATTAAGCATATTTTGGTGAGATTTAAACGGGCTTGGGTGATAAACGGGTTGACACACCAGACACGTTTAATAACAGGTCGTGTTCGGATGAGACATGTCAAACCGTTTATCATACATTTATTCGTTTAAATAAAATTAATATAATAATAAATTAATAATTATTTAAAAAAATTAGTAAGAAAAAAAGAAGTAAATAAATCAATAAAAAAAAAGAAGTAAGAAAATCAATTAAAAAAAAAGAAATAAAATAGTATTTCAAAGACAAATGAGAAGAGATGAGGAGCACTTCAAAGACAAAGGCAAATCACGACATGTAACCGTTTAATCTGACACGATTGACACCCCCCTCTTCTATTTCATTCAATTGTGCAGATCAGAGTGAAATTACAATCAATTAAGTTTAACTGTTGTATCCCGAGAACGACGCGTAATAACTTTCTACATCGTATTTCTTCTACAAAAGGGCATAAATTATCTTACAAAAACGATCTAGTCCGTACTTCAATCAACTGTTCACTTTATTTTTTAAATTCGTATTTCAAATTAATTATAAATACATTAAGCAAATTTTGACACAAAAAACAAAATTAGATACAACAACGGGCATGATATGGGTCACTTCGAGCCCTAATCATACACATCCGTCAGAATTATATTCAAGTGAACAATCATGTGACAACTGTTTCAGCCAGTAAACAAACAGAATAAGAATTAACCAAGTCCTATATAATTCAGCGTTGCGCAAAATTTACCAATGTTGATGGGAAAGGGCAATAGCGTACCAAAAATTACAATTTTTTAACACTAAGTTCTAATTTTTTTTAAGTGTAAATTATTACTTTAAAAGACATGAATAATCATAAAAAATTGAAATTGATATCGAAAGTTCATGATCGATCATGAATATTTGTAATCGATCATTACCTTTCCTAAGTAGTTGTAACTTCTCATTTCAAAGTTGTTACTTTACCATAAAACCGTTGCCAAAAAAAAAAAATTCAGTGATGTAAACTTTCCCGTGTGTGGATATTGGATTCGTTTTGCCTCACAAATTAGCTTTTAACTGATTAAACCTTCAAAATAAGGGAATAAAAAACCAAAAGAATCACAATAATGATAGCAATTAGCAAACCAAAAATTACAAAGCAACTAAACATCCTAGTGAAATAGCAATTATCCTTATTACATCATTCAGAATACAAGGAAATTAAGGAATAACACATTTACAGCAATATTACAACAAGTGCAAGAATTGTAAATAACAGATGGACAAGATGTGAGCAAAAAACTTGACAGTTGACTAAAGTCCCCTCGCGGGGGGGGGGGGGGGG
>CAUOFW020002724.1:849231-937343 GCA_963454935.2 Ilex paraguariensis
GGGGGGGGGGGGGGGGGGGGGGGAACTAATTAAGAAGAGATATATGAACCACGCATTATCTGAACGTACACAAACTCGACTATTTATCTAAACGTGAATACACGTTCCCAACAAGTCCACCCAACTATATGAACCAGAAGGAATGGACTTTGTATGGTGAAAGCATATTTAACCCTCTTGCCAACCTCTAAAGCAGCAAATGGTCTTTTTTGTGCTGTCCCACCTCTATGCACATAAAGCACCAATTCACCTATATCCTTCTCCTCAAGTTGTCCGCTATCAACATAGTTTTCTGAGCAGGCACTTGAAAGAGTGAGCCTCTCCTTTGCTGACACGAATGCAGATCTCCCACTTTAGGTGCTACCAAGCATCCTCCACACCACCTCAAGAAACATTTCAAAGTTTTTCTTTTTGGTTAGTAAACTTGAAAGTTTAAATTGGCAACTATATTCTATTCTTTGTGAGATGTTGTACTCTAAGATCAAGGCATGTATGCCTTATTAAGTAAAAAATTCAAAGGAAAATTTCAAATAATAGTGTGGTGGCATTAAACAACCAGCGATAGACATCCACTTCTCCCATTTGAAAAGGGTGGCAAATTATGCACGTTTTGGAACATAAATCTACATAGAAACACATAACAGTCTCCTCAACACAAATCAGAGCAGATATATATTGCTATGGACCAGCAAAACCAAAATCCAATACAAATGCACCAAATGATATTATATCGAATAGGAATTCACCTAACCAGGCAATTCGCTTTTCACATTCTTCTTCTCATCCACCCTACCCTTCTTAAACAACCTTGGCCTTGTCTTCATGGGCTTCAGAAAACAAGCTTGAAACCTCACCATAGCTCTTAAAACCTCAACCATCCTCAACTCAATCACATCCCCGTTCGACTCGAGAACCCGTAGACACCGTGCCACAGCCTCCATTGTACTCATACACCCAATAAATGGTTCCTTCCTAAGAATCAAATCTGAATCAAATATTGTCCCACCATGAACCCCGACGTCATAATTTAAACAAACCTGAATAGCAAACTTTGATAGAAATGGTACACTTGCATGTACCATCTCTTTGGCATGCTTCCAAGTCCCATCAAAAGCAATCAAAACGTGATTATTTAAATTAGCATCACCAAATGAATATTTCCACTGATTTATCTCCACTGAAGGCAATGTCCCCGTACCTGAAAAGTGATAAACTAATGAGTCATACATATAGGGCCATGAAAACACAAAAACAGGAACCCCTCACAATCAATTCAACATGAAGAAGTATATGCACAACATCTAACAAATTAATATTTCATCAAATAACTTTTGAAGAGCTCTCAACTGGCGAATGAATATATGGCTACAAATCAGCCAAGTCTCAAGACAATTAGCATGATGCTCAATATAAGTTGGAAAAATGGAAAGCACCAAACTATGATGATTATTACTCAGTAGTTGTCTTTCAAGTGATCTCGATTGTTCTTTGAGCCAGTCTAGGCTGAAGCTTGAGTGTTAAGGAATTTTGTGACAAGCAATCATGAATTTACCAATCGGATGAGCTCAACTCGAAATAATTAGGAGCTGCAAGAAAGAATCAAACATACAGTTTTTCTTTATATTATCTCAAACCACGTATAGAGAACCTAAAGGCATGTTGACTAACAGCACATTACTACGATATCTCCCATAAACTTCTTATTGTTTAATAAAATTATACTGGACTTATCCTTTTTCCTACCGGTGACCAAAACACTCAATTTTGTGAAGCCAGCCTTTGAATGTTAATGCATACAACTGATTTTTTTTTTTTTCATTTTTTTACATCATTTGACCAATTTAATTGAATGACAGCTAATCTTCCATAGTCCAAACTAATGAAACAGAAATGAAACTAGCCTAGTTATTATAATCCTAACTCGAATCCAAACTTACATAAAATTTTCACAAGATTTCAAAGAATTCCAGAATGAATGAATTAAGTCAATTTCTTTCTGAAAAAGTTCTCGAAAGAATTCCAACACTTCCACATTTGTGCATATTTGGGGTGTTTTAACTGCTTGACTTAATAGAAACTAGTGACAGGTTTCAATTTTAAATCATTTGGCCAGATTTCCATTGAATTCGATCAAAAACATCCACATAGTCCACCATTATTCAATTACAAAACTGATTACTGGCCCATTTTCCGAAATCCCAGTTTCTACAAATAAAAAAAATAAATAAATTCTGTGAGCACTGTATGAAGTGTGTGTTAATCTTTCAACTATATGAAAGATAAAGAAGATGTCGTACCCGGAAAGAGAAAGAGAGCACGAAGCGGTTCATTAGGCTTTTCAATCGCATCAGTATATAGAGAATCCAGAATACTTGAATCACCATAACTTAACCTACGTCCAATTATGATTTCGCAGTTCCACAAACATTTTTGGAGCACAGGTACTGTGGCGAGCTTGTGGCGTCTTTCGTGAGGGTGGTGTAGAATAACCACTTGGGTGCATGTTGAAATGGGCTCGGTTGGGATGGTCTTGCACAGGCACACGTTTATCGGTCTGTCACAGCCTCTAGTGCATATTTTACGCAGTGTGTGGTGGTTGTCACTGGCGGTCGTGGTGGCTGTGGCGTCTAAGTCGAAGAGGTCGAGGTTTGCTATGAGGTCTGATAGTTCCGCCATGAAATTGGGCAAGCTACGGTGTCGTTTTCTTGTAGAGGTTAGCGGAGCTCTTAATAAATGGAGGTAGCCCTGCAGGAAAAAAAGAAAAATTTATACCATAGTTTTAAAACCCGACTGAGACATCAACCTGACAAATTGATAGGGTCAATGGGTCATTGGTTCAATAGTTGGGTTGTTGGACTGGTAAAATAATAAAAAATAATTATAAATTATAAATTATAATAAATAGGCTAAAAAATAACAATAATTATAAAAATTGCATCTAAAATGTAAAGTTAAGTAAAAAAAATTATTCAACATGTATCCAAAATTCCAAATTCCAATGCATTCAATTTCCAATACAACTTGTAAAGTTAAGTAGAGAAAAATACCTCTATTTAAGTTCAAGACGCAAATTCCAACTTCCAAGAGCTAGTTGGTGTAAATTGAGATTCAATTGATGTTCCGGAGGAAGACATTCTAATATGAGCATCCAAAACCAAAAACCCACAATTAAACCCCATAACACACCACCTTTAAACTTTTAAAGTATGAACTATGATACATAATGCAACATCATCTCATAATTTCACAGCATAAAAAACCACCATATATCTAGATTCAATTTCAAACTTAAAAATTTCTAGCTTCAATAACATCCCAACAATATTAAAAATAGAGTTTCAAGCTCTTACATCAACAAATGAAAATAATCAAAAACCAATGCATGAAAGACCACCATAAATATGCTCAATTTGCTAAATCTGCTCGAGCTCAACTCGCAACCGTAAGCAAAATAAAAGAAAAAAAAAAAAAGAAAAACTTGCCCTAATTTGCTCAATTGATCAAACAATATGCTCTTAACTATTTATAATCACAGGTTGTAAATTGTAATCACAGGTTGTAAATTGTAATCACATGTTGTAAATTATAATTACTTGATTCTATATACTTAACTATTATAATTGCATGTTTGCTCATAATATTATCAAAGATTCAATGTATAAAGAGAGAGACCGACAGCTAGAGAGTACTCAGAGTAGAGACTAGAGAGAGAGACCGACAGAGAGAATCAAAAATATAATTTTTTTGATCAATTGGGGCATGTACATCAAAAATCATCAAATATCAAAAATCAAAAATATTTTTTTTGCCGATTAGGGCATGTACTGTGTACATGTTAGAGACTACTCAGAGTGGAGAGAGACCGAACGAGAGAGAGAGTATGTAATGTACTACCTGCTGCTGGTCGTCGATGCTTCGATGGGATGGAGCTTTGAAGCAGTCTTCATCCCTTACTTGCACGCAGCGGCACAGAGAGAGAACTGAGACTGAGAGACTGAAACAGAGAGAGAGAGAGAGAGAGAGACTGGGCTGAGAGGATCGTCGACTGGTGCGAAGAGGCAGAGGCTCACTGCTCGCCGGTCTTCGTCTTTCGTTCGACTTGTTAGAGATCTACTGATTTTGGGCAAAATACCCTTAACTTTGCCTTTTGGGGCAAATTAGACCTAGAACTTTCTCGCTTAATTATACAGATCCACTTGTCATTGCCCGTACATGTTGCTTATAAAATTTTAACACACATAGCATGTTTGAATAATTTCAACACACAATAATTAGATTGATTTTAAATATTTTTTGTTGGTATAATTAGTATCTAATTTTTTTCGTATTAGTCACTTATTTTTTTTTAATTACTGATTAACTTGGACTTTGAATTTTATTTTAATTTTCTGAGAACTATAGAATTTCATACAGTAATGATTTATTTTTAGTATGAATAATAACTTGATGATTTTATTTATGAATTATAAAGACAATTTAAACTTCATTGATTGATAAGACGTAAGAAGTAAGAAGTAAACATTAACCATTGATACTAAGATGCGTGATAAGAATATTTACTTATAGTATACTTTAAGTATGAATCAGTTTGTAATAAAAAGAATGAAAAATTATACAGTTAGTATATAATGTTTTTTAATGAAACACAATACCAAAGGTTTTGAAAAAATTGATATACTAAATAACTTACATGTCCAAAAAGTGTGACATTGTCCATTTAAGTACTGATTTTTGTGTTATAGTGATGATGAGTATGCGGTTATTGGGGTGAAATGTCAAACTTTCAAACTTTGAAGAAGAAGCACTAAAATTAGAGATACATTTTTAACATATAACATTTAGATCATTTAATTTAAAATGAATTCAATCTGAATTGTTATTATATTTTTTCAAATTTAAGATAGAAATGTATAAGAGATAGGAGTGTAGAGTCTTATGATAAGAGACTTATTCATGGGCGGGAAAAAAAATTCATGACTAACTGTAGACCGTTAGATCAAAATTTTTGAGATGATCTGAACCGTCTTTTATGTTGGGATTATGTTGTCCGTTGGATGTGTTTATGTTTTGTCTCAAAACAATTTGAACTTCTCTTTGTCTTTTGGATTCAAACTTCATTTTATTTTATTATATAGATATATTAGTCATTACCCGTGCTTGAATGTACTATACAACAAACAAATTCTTTTTAAACAATTGTCCAAATTCAAAAAAAATGGCCTAAAATATTTATACAAAATTTTCTTTTAAAATGACTAAAAATATATTGTCAATTATATCTTCCATATTAATGGAACTGTTATAAAAATATATAAAAACCCTCCAAAATAACATCATATATACAAATGCCTATGAAAAAAAAATACTAATATAATTTATTAAAATTTACAATCTTTAAGTAATAAATTAAATAAATAAAATCTTACTCATTTATAAGACTCACGAATTATCACATCTGCTATCACTTCATCTAATAACACAACATAATTATCAACTCAACTATCATATTTATAATTTATCCTATNCTCTACTATCACTTCATCTAATAACACAACATAATTATCAACTCAACTATCATATTTATAATTTATCCTATCTCCATGTAATAAATACTTCAAACAAAAAAAAATATTAATAGAATACAATTAAATTTACAATCTTTAAACGGTAAATAAAATCAACTAAATTTTGCTCATTTATAAACTCATGAATTTATCATCACTATCACCATTCAACCCCAAAATGACACAATATAATTATAAATTTAATTACTAAATGTTCAATCTTTCACATATAAATATATACAAAAACACGCTCACACATTTATTTTTTGGTTACTAACAAACCCTTATAACCAATAATTGCTTTTATTAGAAATACAACAATTTAAGTTTTTAAGGTAAAATAATAATATATTAATGTTTAATTAAAAAAAAGGGAAAACAAAACTAAAAATCATAGATATTCCCTGAATTTTGGAAATATTACACAAATACCTCATGATATTTTATAAATAACACGAAGACCCCTTGAGATTTGTTATTCATTGCACGGAGACCCCCTCTGTCTCCTTTTCGTCAATATTGCAATCGAAAATTGATAATTTTATCCTAAAATTTTTTATTATTTTTACATTTGCCATTCTCCAAATTTAGTACCAAAAAAATTAAAAATTTAATAAAATAAAATAAAATTTGATTTAGTACTCAAAAAATTGATATAATTTAGTACTCAAAAAATTTGATTAAATAAATCATAATATTAATTTGATATTCGATAAAGTTGAATATAATTAGAGAAAACTAAGTGTCAATTTTTGATAAAAATATATATTAATTTACAATCTAAGGTTCATTTTATGTTAAATATTATTTGGTATTTATAGTGAATGTGCTATTTTTTATTTACATTTAGTATTATTTACAAATTAAGAAGCAAGTGACAAAATACATGCAATCAGGTATATAAAAATTTTGAATTAGTTTCAAGGAATAAATAATTGGATGACATGTAGTTTCATATGTTTTATAGAGTAACTAATAGCAAAAATAGCACAAGATAAAAAAAAAGATAATAGTATGAGAGAAAGAGTGTAAGATAGATAGATAGATAAAGAGAATTATACGAGAGACTTAGAGTTGTAAAAAGAATGAAAGTCTAATCATTACCATCAGATCAAAACGATCTGAGCCGCAAAAAATTGAAGACAAATAATCTAGCTACTTTTATATATATATATAGAGAGAGAGAGAGAGAGAGAGAGAAGATGAGATAGTATATATAAAACGTGTAAGAGATAAGAGATAGAGATAGAGTTATATGAGAGATAGGAGTATTAAAGTTAAGTTCAATTATGACCATCGGATCAGTATTTATGAGATGATCTGAACCTTTTTTTATATTGGGATTACGTTATCCGTTGCCCGTTAAATATGTTTATATTTTGTCTTAAAATGGTCTGGACCCTTTTTTGCCTCTAGATTCAAACTCAGCTATACTTTATTATATAAATAATATTTAAAATATTATATACAGACATCTTAAAGTTTATACACTTAGTCCATGTTGTCCATGTTCGATAGTCCATCCATCAATAAATTATACCTAGACCTTTTGAAGTTTGTAAGTATATAACACTTAAGTTCTTTCAAATTTAAAATATTACATTTACATCATTTATTAGTTACAAAATTTATAAAATCTATTAATGATCAAATTATCTCAATTAAAAATAGAAGATATTGTATCCATTATAATTTGACATTTTATTTAATTTTTTAATTTTATTTCAATAGACAGTATATTATATGCAAATGAGTGTTGAATTGCTTTAATATATTTGTACTGATTATTATATGAAGTTCATATATTTGAGTCACTTATTGGCTTAGACATCGGAGAGTCGACCTTCGAAGCTCCCCTTTGGTCTCTGACTTCTTCTTTAGGTTATCGAGCCCAACAAACTGACACGTAAGTCGTTTAAATTTTGATATCAATAGTACTAATTATGATTTTTAAAGAAAAAATTAAATTTTTATTTTTAATTTAATTTCAATAAATGACATAATAGAACATGAATCTTGGTTTTAAAATTTAAAATATTTGATATTCTATCTTTAATTGTAATATTTTCTATTTAAATATAATATTTTAAATTTGAGGGGTTTAAGTATTACACGTTTACAAATTTCAGAGGGTATATGTGTAATCTACTAACAAATATTATGTCATTTATTGAAATTCACTACTGAAAATAATAATTTCAGTGATTACACACAAAACACTTAAATTATTTTCAGTAGTAATTATTATAGGGGTCTAAGTGTTTCGCATATACAAAATTTAAGTGTTTTGTGTGTAATACTTTAAATGTTAGGAGGTCTAAGTGATTAAGTAACAAATCTTAAAGGTATGAAATATAATTTTTCCTATACAAAATGATATGATCGGCCAGTTTGATTAAAATAGTCCGAGTGGAACGCTTCATTCGGTTTGAGCCGGTTTTGACGTAGAAACGATCTAATGAGTGAATTGGCTTGGATTAGGTACTGATTCATTGAGTCAATTCAATTCACCGGGTCAGTCGGGTTTTAAAACACTAATTTATACCACAAAGTTATTATTTTTAAAATTAAAATTATATTAATATAATTAATAGTCGATCATATGATCGGTTATTAATTATTTGAATTAGTTATATCTTTAATTTTTTGAGTTTGTAAATCATAATTTAACTTTTAAAAATTAAAATTTCAATTAGTTATGAAAATTGAATTATTGAAAATTAATAATTGAATTTTAATTTATTAATATAATTCATTGTCATTGTGAAATAAGAGATGGGTTATCCACTACTTACTAAATTAATTGGAATATTCTTGAATTATATTTGAATAATGAAGATATGTCCAAGTTATTGAATTCAATTTATTTAAAATTTGTAAGGTTTAACTTATTTTTTGAATAAGATAAAATTTATTAATGTGGACAAATAAAAATAATTATATAATTCTCAACTTATTCAGGGGAGTCAAACTACTAGAATGTCATTGAGTCGTGTTGTATTAAATTTATTTCGGGTCTTAATCTTACCGAATTAACATTTATTTAACATATACCTAACCTATGAATAATCATATCTAGTCAAATTTGTGTTATTTGGTTGAGTATTATGTGTAAATCATGTTTGAGAGTTAATTCTTATCCAGTAATTTCTTTGATAAGATTATTGAGACTATTCGTCTATTATTCAAATCCATTAAAACTAGGGTAAACGACATAAATCATCCCTAAACTTTGCCTTTTGTTTTAAAGTGCACCCTAAACTTTCATTTTTTTTTATTTTACCGCCATAACGATTTAAATCATTTTGATCAACACCATCGATTAGATTTCAGCGTTAAATAAGGATAAAACCCTAATGGTAACTGCAGAAAGGCATATAGTGAAGGGCATTTTCGACATTTCACCTATTGAGTAAGAGTTTAGGTGCCAAAATTCCCTTCCATTACCTCCTGGTGCTCTGCTTTATTTTACCCCGTAGACTCGATTGCTCTATCAGTTGTCTGAATCTGAACCATTTGGTCTGTTACCTATCAATTGTGATGAATTCATGAATGATTTGTAATCAATCCTCACTCGTTGCTGACTGGGCATAACTCCCAACCATCAAACGCCCCGGCTGATCGGCTAGTAACGCACACTAGTTGAGTGGACCCGTCTAAAAACCTAATATTATTTTTTATGGGTAAAATTATAACTTTGAAATGAAAAGTTATAAATATTCAAAAAAAGACTATGATCGATCACAGACACTCATAATTGATTATGAAAATCCTAGTATCGATCTCAACCTTCTATAATCAATCATACCCTTTAACATTATAACTTACATCTCAAAAAATTATAACTTATATTTAAAAACTTATAATTTTTGATACAATACCGCCAACGATACCATAGCCTTTCCCTTTCTGACACCCCAAAACTACCCAATTTCTTACAAACTCCGGACCAAATCATACCACCCTTCACCAAGTCCGCAACATGCTTTTAACTCCGTTAGACTGATACATCCAAGCTATATAGTTTCATGTTTCCATCATAGCTACCTAGTTCAAAATTCAACAAAAATCTGATTTCCTAATGAGCCTTACAAACCTTGAATTTCTTAATTGGCAATCAAAGAATTGTTCCGAAAATTTATTTTTCTCTCACGACCTTGAATCTACGATACAAAATAGTGATGAGAATTGTGTACATTTATAAGTAGATAGAGAACCAATTTCTTTCTCCAACTATAATTCCACTTCTGATCAAAGTAACCCATCAAAAAACTACTTCTTTTAATTGATCAATCAGAAGTATTATTTAAACCGATAAGAGTAAGATTGATGACCTTATTATTACCTGACTCCAACTAATTATCCGATAAAAATAATCAGTTAAATCATATATGCTAATACATGTGAGTCATATTAAGTCTTATAGAAGAATATTTTACAAACTACAAGGCAACAGCAAGTTGAGACATCCAAACTCCTCCACTCCATAACCATGTACACCTAACTATTCCAATAACACAACTAGTGTCTTGTTTCAAACACACACCAAAACCACCCAAATTCGTTCCAAACTCCTAACCAAATCATATCAACCTTTTTCTAAAGTCCAGTACATTTTTTTAAGGGTTTATAGTACTTTTGATGTATTTTTTGTCAATTTAGTCGTCATTGTATTAATTCGTGTCATTTTGGTCATTACATAGATGGACCATTAAATTTTTGACAGAATGATCATATGTTGAACACGTGATATTGTCTAAAAAAATAACACATGGTCACTTCCCTCAAAAAAACTTGACGGTCCATCTATGTAGGGACTAAAGTGACGCGAATTGAATACTTTAAGTACCAAATTGACTAAATTGATACAATGAGGATTAAACTAATAAAAAATACATACTTTAAGTACTAAAAGTGCTATTAACCCTTCTTTTAATTCAATTACAAATTTACAATGATGAATCAAAGATGCATAATTCATGTTAAGATTATGAGTAATACTACACGAACTTAAAAATTAGACTTCATAATAACAACAATTGATTTCATTGTAGGTTCTAGTATTTATTGGGACCCACTACCTATTCAATAGTTATGATTCTCAAGTCTAATTTTTAAGTTCACGTAGGATTACTCTAAGATTATACTTCCTAATACACGATTCAACAAAAATCGGATTTGTCTGATAAGCCTTAAAACACATTGTGCATTCTAACAACCCTAAAAGATTAAATAAGCTACCATCGTCATTAAATAATGTGCATCAATAGTGATGCGTTGAATATAATAACTACAACTAATAGATATTTCACCTAACATGACGTATTGGTTGTTTTTTAAAGACCTTATTATGTTGACTGCAAGTTCAAGCACCCATATCGTTTTTCTTCAAGAGTCATCAATATCAGTATGCCATGCGCCGCTTGGAGAGTTCAACTAGGATCATCGATCATCGGCTCTGATACCACTTTGTTAGGAAAAAGGGAACTCAATGTTACAAGACCCAATAACTTAGGCTCATCTAAAAGCTTAAGCCAATAGGTAATGAGTCCATCTATAGAACATTATCATACTTTTCGTTTTCTAGCTAACGAGGGATTCGTCTGCAAAACCATGCACTAAAAATCATGAATTTCTTAATTGACAATCAAAGAATTCTTATGGTGTAGCCCGAAAATTTGTTTTTCTCTTCTGACCTTTAGTCTTGCCATACACAACTGTGATGAGAATTATGTACATTTACAAGTAGGGAGATAACCGATTTCCTTGTCCAACTTAACCACTTTCCATCAAAGTAACTCACAAGAAAACTACTTTTTTCTTTTAATTGATCAATCAAAGACATTATTTAAACTGGTTAAATTAGGATTGATAACTTTAGTATTACCTAACTTCAACTAATTATTCGATAAAAAGTAATCAATTAAATCATATATGCTAAAACAAATAAATATTTTACATTTGTCAAGTAAGGCACACAAGCACCGTCCGTATGCAAACCTACACGACAACAACAAGTTGAGACGTCTCAACTACTCCATTAGACTATGTGTCGCACCCTAACTAACTTGGGTGCAAATAGTCGGTTTTGGTGGCACCTTGCACCAAGGCATGCCAGAAATTGGAATCAAGGTGACGCGGCTAAGTGGTTCGACAGTTTGGGGCGAACCAAGGCAGCATGAGACCACCCGGTTGAGCATGACAGCATGTGGTGGGCTCAATTGAAGCAATGTAGGTGCATAACTTCGGATTGCGTGACATGAGTTAAACCCAGCATGCACATTGGTTTGTGTAGCAAGACTGACTGTTGAATGTGAGAACTTGACTGGCACATGACTGCTTAATGCATGTGACCAGGAGGATGAGGGCACCTGACTGACACATGACTGCTTAATGCATGTGACCAGGAGGATGAGGGCGGTTCTGATGCTGAGACACAGTCAAGGCAGTTGCTGAGGTAGTTCTGGACGTCCCTAGTCTGAATCCAGTCTAGATGCATGCTGATGAAGGACAGTTTCACAACAGTTACTGGAGGTGGTGGAACTGCCTGCTAGGTGTTGCACAGAGATCAAGCTTGCTAGCCCAGTATGCTATGGAATAGCAAAAACGTGGGTAACTATCCCTTGGCAGATGAGGGTGTCATCTACCTTCCTCCTGTATAAATAGGGGTGCTTGATCATTCTGATGGACAGAGAGTGTTCTGGCTTTGAGAGTTCTTATAAATTGTTGAGTTCAATATATAAGGTTTGTGAGTTTTGTCCCAGTAAATTTGTGTGTGTCTTCTGTGTGAGTTTCTGTCATTTATTCTTGAGTTTGAGTGTGACTGGTTGTAATAGCAACTCCTTCACAGGTAGCCTCGAAAAAAAAATGAAAGTTACCTTGCGACACTATGCTATATGGAACTTTTGTCCGATAAACATAGACTATGCTAAATAACTACAACTAATAGACATTTCATCTAACTAGTTGTATTGGTTGTTTTTAAAGATTTTGTTGTCTTGACTCCATCTCCAAGAGACCGTGTCGTTTTCTTCAAGAGTTGTCGTCAAAATCAATACGCTATGCGCTGCTCGGAGAGTTCAACCAAGATCATCAGTCATCAACTCTGATACTATTTTGTTTGGATTTAGTGATACAAGACCCAATATAAATATTTAAAATCTATACCCACTTAAAAGCTTAAGCCTATAGGTAAAAAATTCATCTATAGAACATTAACATACTTTTCTGTTGTGATCGTGCAGTAATTATGGTGAATAGTAAGGAATCAAACAATTAAGAAAGCAGGAGAAAATAACACACAGAGATTTACGTGGTTTGGCAATGTGTATACATCCACGAGAGCGAGCGGCCTTTCTTTTCCATTATTGAAGTAGGGTTACATCTTAAGTATTTATATAATCTTAATATGAACGTATTTACAAAAATACCCCTGTACCGTACCGCGGGGGTGTTGCCCCCGCACCCCCAACTAATCAGCATCCCCTTTATATAAATCCCGTAAGGCAAATGTCGTCGTAGGCTCCGCTCCACTACGCTCTGCCCGCTCCGGCATCTGCCTCCTTGTCNGCATCCCCTTTATATAAATCCCGTAAGGCAAATGTCGTCGTAGGCTCCGCTCCACTACGCTCTGCCCGCTCCGGCATCTGCCTCCTTGTCATTATGCACACAGCAAATATATGAGTCACACATACTCTAACATTTTCTTTTTTTATCCTGTATAGAATTCTTACCCATTTAATACCCAACATAGATCAATTATGATCAAATTTTTTGACGACCTTTGAAATTTTAAAAAAATTATTTAGTGAAAAGTACTCCATGAAAAAAAAAGATTATTGGACTTTCCTCGAAACACTTAGATGAAAGTTTTTTTTTTGAATAGTTGTATCAGGATGGTCTGCNCGGGTCATCATCCGGATTACATATACAAACTAGACTCCATAAAAATAAACCAACATTTTCTTCAAGAGTTATCGTCAATATCAATACAACCAAGNCTGGATCTTACCAGTCATCTCAAGCTTCATTCAGTTTTTCATGTTGCCTTCTTAAAACCGTATGTTGAGGACCCGGAGGACCCTAACAGATACATTCGGCGTTGGGCTTCNGCCATCAACTCCGATACCATTTTGTTTTGAGGAAGTGGATTTATACGAGGCCCAATATAAATATTTGGAATCTATATCCACCTAAAATCTTAAGCCAATAGGTAAAGAGTTCATCTATAGCACATTAACATTCTTTTCTTTTTCTATCTGCCCTAGAATTCTTACTCATGTAATATCCAACAGAAATCAATTATGATTAGATTTTTTTCACTGATTAGATTTTTTTATGACCTTTGAAATTTAAAAAATATTATTTAGTGAAAAGTACTCCATGAAAAAAAAATTATTGGACTTTCCTCGAAACATTTAAATGAAAGTTTTTTTTTTTTTTGAATACTGTATCAGGATGGTCTGCAAAATAATTTATTTGTGCCAGAGTTGCTATATATATTTTTGACCGTGGTAGTGCTTGCAGAGATAAAATTACTTATAATCTCACGAAATAAAATTCTTGACTTTACCATTGTTTGACCATGAGATGACACGATGGTAGCGGTGGTAACTAAGACGATGGTGCTGATTGTGGAATGGAAGTGGTGATGGTGGCGATGATGATAGTGTGTGGTGGTTGTGAAGTCATCCCCAAACATGAAGCATGTGAATAGGGCTGCCATTTGTTTTTTTAACTTGGCATTTTTTGAATACTTCACAGCCACGAAATTTTAGAGTTGACGCATGACTGCAAGAAATAAGGCAGGCTGAACTAGTGGAGTAACTCTCTTCTTTGTTAAGGCATACTTCTCAGCTATCCTCCTTCTCCTCCTCCATTGCAAATCTGCTTCTTGCTGTCTTTGACTGCTGAATGCAAATCTGCTGCTTTCTGAATTTGACTGCTGAAATCTGTTTTGCTTCTTCACTCTTGTTCATCGTGATCAAGAAACAGAGGTATGTCTAAATTGATTTGACTTAATTACCTTTCACTTTGAACAGCTTTTACACCAATTTGTTTTCTGTGCTTAGAAATGATCAAAAATGGAGATGAGTTGAGAATAAATTTGCATCCATCAAGCTTTCTGCTTTATCCAAAGATCCAAGTTTCATTTAGCTCAGGAAAAAAAAAACTTTTCCAAACTTTTTTGAAATTATTTCGGAAACAAGTTGAAAAGGGAAAAAAATTGATCGTACCATTTCAAACCATACCGATGTTTTCAGTTTCCACCAATACCCAAATATTTCGGTCGTTTTGGTGGAAACGAAGCAGAATTTTGTTCTTTGAGTATATCTGCCTTCATCTGCAACTATCTTTTCTCCAAGTTATAATAAATTTATATCAATCTTGCAACAATTGCAAGTGTTTTTTAATGGATGAAAAGGAATGAGATGTTATTGTGGGCCCATAACGTTTCTATGTGTTATTTGATCGACCTGACATTAGGCTCGGTGATACTTATAGGACTTGAGAATCTATGATGATTTTTAGATTCTCTGTTGTAATTTTACAGTTGATACGCCTCCCTCAGAATCTGGTTATCTACTCTACATTTGCTGGCAATCTTTACTCAACTCTGAAATGGCACTTGCTACAATGGGGTCCTCTGTCTTGGGAAAATTTACAGAGTTGTTTGTAGGTTACTTGGTTGTTCCAATCGGACGTCAGTTTGGATATCTGTTTTGCTACAAAAACAACATTCAGAATTTGACCAAACATGTCAAGGATCTAGAAAATGTGGAACATGGGGTGAAGGGGCGGGCAGACGCAGATGAAAGAAACTCACAAATTGTTGGAAAACATGTTCAAGACTGGCAGAAAAAAGCAGTTGAAACCACGAATGAAGCAAACAAAGTTCTTGAACGTTGTAGAGGTGAAGTTGAAAGGGGTTGTTTGAATGGGTGGTGTCCAAATTTGCTTGTACGTTACTCGCTGAGCAGGAATGCCAAGAAAATGTCTGAGAAGCTAGTTGAACTCCAAAATAAAGGTAACGAGTACACTTCATTCGCATACCCTGCAGTACCATTGCAGAAGATTGTAATAACAGAAGATTGCAAAGACTTTGAATCTAGGATGGTGACTACAAAAGAAGTTATGGATGCTTTGGAGGATGATCCGATCAGGATGATGGGGATATGCGGTATGCCTGGGGTGGGTAAGACAACAATGGTGCAAGAAGTTGCCAAAAGAGTAGAAGTTAAGAAGTTATTTGATGAGGTTGTCATGGCTGTTGTGTCCGACAATCAGGACTTCATGAAGATTCAAAGCGACCTTGGAGGCATGTTGGGTTTGAAATTTGAGAGTGATGAAACTAGCCTTCTCGCCAGAGCAAATAAACTTCGGATCAGATTGTCAAATGGCAAAAGGATTCTTGTAATATTAGATGACGTTTGGAAAGAACTTAAGTTGGAGGAACTCGGAATTCCTTTTGGAGTCGGCCAGCACTGCTGTAAAGTTTTATTGACATCTCGAAATGAACATGTGTGCGTCGAGATGGGATCTCAAAAGAACTTCGTAGTCGGATTACTATCTAATTACGAAGCATGGAATCTTTTTAAGGAGAAGGCAGGAATTGAAGATGATAATACCGAGTTACAACCTGTGGCAAAAGAAGTTGCGGATGAATGTCGAGGGTTACCTCTTGCAATTGTGACTCTTGCCAAGGCACTGAAACATAAAGAGAAGAATTCATGGAATGTTGCGCTTCGAGAACTAAGGAGAAATACTAAAATTCCAGAAAAGGTGGAAACGGCTATAAAGTTAAGCTATGATATGTTGGAAAGGGATGAATCCAAATCATTGCTTCGGCTTTGCAGTTTATTTCCAGAAGATTATGATATTCCTATTGAATGCTTGGTGAGATATGCTGTCGGGCTACGTTTGCTTGAAAATGTTGAGACCGTGTTAGAGGCAAGAGAAACGGTGTACTCATTAATCGATCAACTCAAAAGCTGTCACTTGATACTAGTTGGTGATGAGGAGAGTGTGAAGTTACATGATGTTGTACGAGATGTATGCATATCAATTGCATCTAAGGGTAAGGATGCAGTTATGGTAAGATGTGATGCTGGCTTGAAAAAGTGGCCCCAAGAAGATACATTCCGACATTATTCAGCCATTTCGTTGATGTTTGGTGAATTTAATGAGTTTCCAGTTGGCTTAGATTGTCCAAACCTCAAGATTTTACAGCTGCAATGCAGGTACGAAAGTAGGGAACAGGATGAATTTTGTACCAAATTTGATTCAGGGGATTTTTTTGAAGGGATGACAAAACTCAGAGTTGTTAGTTTAAGATCCATGTTCCTTCAACTTCCACCACCACCACTCAAATCCATGATGAACCTTCGAACATTGTGTTTAGATTTTTGCAAGTTGGACACCACCAACGTATCAATGATTGGAAGCCTAAAGAGCTTGGAAATTCTCAGCATTTTTATGTCAACTCTTCGTGCATTACCAAGCGAGATCGGAGAGCTCGGTAATCTAAAATTGTTGGATTTGAGGTGTTTTGTCAGTGATGGACTTCCACCTGGTGTTTTGTCAAACTTGAATAGACTCGAAGAGTTATACATGGGAAAAAACTTTTCGGAAAGGGCTGAACACGCGGAGTTGAATTCATTGCCTGATCTGAACACGTTAGAAATTTTCTTAAGTGCTGAATATATGCCAAAATTGAAAGACTTTCGCTTTGACAATCTGACAAGATTTAAAATTTCGATTGGGACTTATGCTGGAACACTGGATCAATATCATTTCCAAAACGAATTGGTCCTTCTATCTTCTGACATGGGCATGCTTTTTGGGATTGGACTTAGGACGTTATTGGAGAGATCTGAAATTATCACGTTATTAGATATGAAGGGCTTGGGAAGGAATCTTTTCGATGAACTAGATGAAAAGGAATCTGTAAATTGGAAGGAACTTTTGGTTCGTAGTTGTTATGAGCTTGAATATCTTATTCATAGGGCTCTGCC
Source organism: Ilex paraguariensis (assembly GCA_963454935.2). Taxonomy (NCBI): domain Eukaryota; kingdom Viridiplantae; phylum Streptophyta; class Magnoliopsida; order Aquifoliales; family Aquifoliaceae; genus Ilex; species Ilex paraguariensis. Next base: position 866,810 of record CAUOFW020002724.1, read on the forward strand.
GGGAAAAAGATTTGGACAACTAAAAAAGTTAACTTTATTGAGGCTACCTGCCATGAAGAGTCTTTTCACAGGGTCCGTAGTTAAAAGCTTCGTGCAACTCCAAGAACTAGGTATATACTGGTGTTCTCAGATGGAATATATTGTTGCCAAGGAAGAGGAAGAAGGCAAAAAAAGTACAGAAAGAATTGAGTTTCCAAAACTGAAGCACTTGTGCTTGAATGATCTCCCAATGCTTCGAAGCTTCTACCCCAACTCAGACAATGTTGCCATAGAAAGTCTGTTCCACAGACAGGTATGCTTTTGCTCTTGAATAGCGTTAATTACTTTTGCATAACAATAACAGGGTTACTTTTAGAAGGGCACTGCTATTTAAACTTAAGTGTAATGTTATTAAGACATAATTTGGAGATATGACTATTAAATTTTCAATCTGTTTCAACATTAAATGTAGTCTACTATCAATTCAATGATCAGTATATATTTAGTCCCCAAATTATTTTCCAATAACAGTAGGGTTTAGGGTTTGGAATTAAACTATAGATACAAATTGGGCACTTTTGAGACCAAATAAACACAAATTAGGAACTTTTGGGACTAAATATACACAAAATTAGGAACCATGTAATTGAACTATCAACGATTTTTTGACCGCGTTTGGGATTGACCCAGTTGGATACAAATTATAAACCTTAGGAACCAAATAAACAAAATTGGAAGATTAGAAATCAAATAGACACTAAATGCATACTTTAAAGACAAAAAATGTATTTTATCACACAAAAGAATTCCATAGCCACCACAGTTGTTTTCTCCTAAGTCATTTTTTATGCCAAACCACCAAATTCACCATCTTTCATAACCATCCATTTTCTCTCAGTAAATCTGGCAATAATCTCTCTCTCTCTCCTGCCATTTTCAACATGAACATGCAGAAAATTGAGCTAAAATATGCAGATTTGAGAAATTTAGTAATACAGAGTAGAATTACGATATAATTTTAAGTCAGATTCAAAATTTAGTTGAATTAAATTATGATACTTGATTAATATTAATGACTCAAAGTAGTATTAGATGTAATTCTATTAAATTAATTACAAGTAGGGTTGTTAAACATTTCGTAAGGACTTTTTGATATTTTATTTAGAGATTATACCATTTAAATTCAACAATGAAAAACCATAATTATCTTATTTATCAGCATAATCGCACTCGATTGCTGATATTCTGGATCCAAATACATAATTTTAGATTTTGAAGTGGACCAAAGGGACTTGTTGACAGCTCTAAAGCCATCAATCTTCACCAAAGGGATTTGATTTTTACCAATCTGCTCCACTTGTAAATTCTTCCTTCATTCCTTTATTTTTTTCTCTCCACAACCCCAAAATGATTTCAATGATCATCTCCAGCACCTTCGTCCACCATAATCAACTCCCCAACATAGAGAAACTACAACCAATTTAGTACATTTGGGGATCACATAACAATTAATAGAAAATCCTTTTCTAGTGTTACATAGGAATTTAAAAATAAATGTATATAATTCATATCATATGATAATTATTGGAAACATTAATTTGTTTGTAAAAGAACAAAAAGATATTGTGAGCTACCATGCTTGGACTAGATATTATATATGTTTTTTTGTAAAACGTAGTCCACTACACTTGATGTGTGCTGATTGTTTGATCACTTTAGCCATAAAATTTAGTTTGATAAACATTTAAATTCATAATTTTATTAATAATATTTTTCTTAGCTTGTAATATTTTTCAACTATTCGAGTCAAATACAGAGAAACAAAATCGATTTTGTTAACAGGAAAGTAATAATGACAGTAAAGTTAGGAGACAGAATCGATTAAAATACTAAGACAGATGATATAGGTCACCACTAAATAAGACATAAAAGTGTTTGAAATTCCCAACCCCAATTTTGAATTATGTAACTCATGGTATAGAGGTACTTCTGACTCATTAATTGTTGATATTGGTTTACATTTCTAGGTTGGTTAGAATATCTGAGAATATCTGACCTAGGTTGGTTATATCATACTAACACTTCTTAGTAGTTGTTATTTTCACCAAAATTTACAATCATTCTGGTCAACATGGTGTTTATGAATCTTGAAGCTACTAAATTGAAAATACGAATAACTAATAGAAATTGAGCGCAACAGAGATTGAAAATTGGTTGGCAGAAAAACTTCAAAAGAATTGAAAAGTGAGATTTGCAATTTTTAAAAAGACCAGTGTGAAATAGCATATGTGAAAACTGAAATGACAAAAATATGGCCCAAAAATAATGAACAACAGGTTTGAGGTCTATCCTTTGAGCAATGACAGAGCCAGCATTAGGGGAGGGGATTTTTTTTGGTTAACACATCTTTTTTTTTTTTTGTCACATCAATTTATAAAATTCAATGCCTAAATTGACTAGTACCTTTTGGCCACGCTTCAAATACTTTACCAAAATGTTTGGATAAATTTGGACATGTGAGATTCATCTTGTAATTTTAAAAAAAATTATGGAATCATATTATTGTTGCATAGAAATTAAATTTTTTTGTCATAATATACGGTTTTATGAGTATGTAAAAAAACTAGTGTCAACTTCAAATTACAAAATCCTTTGGAGTATTTGAAAAAATCCAAATTTAAAAATATTTATCAACTAAGATTATTCTCATCAGTTAAGACCTCTGACGACTATGCAATGTTAGTGACATAGGACTTGCCTTTATTTGAGGGTTGAGTAATCGATGACAATATTATGTCAATAGGTAACTCCCATTTTTTCATCATTCATATGATTTGTGTGATCCTCATGAATAATCTTATGACACACCGATTGAATATTTTCAGGTTTTGTTGCCTAGCCTTGAGATGCTAGAGTTGCTCGGAAAAAACAAAGTACACATAGTGGACTGCCATATGCAAGTTGGGTCTTTTGACCAACTACGATACATATTTGTTTCAGATTGTGGATTGTTGAACTTGGCTGCAGCGGCTCAACTAGAACTGTTTCGAAGCGTCCAAAGCATTCGAATAGAGGGTGGTGATGCACTTGAAGTCGTGTTTGACTTGGAGGGGCTAAAAGCTAAGGGTGAACAGGCAGAAGTTATACTCGGTCAGTTAGAGTCATTGGAGATCCATTATTCATCTAACTTAATGCGTATATGGAAGATGGTTCCCAAAGGACTTCAAGGTTTCCACAATTTGAAAACACTTCAAATTTCCTATTGTGGGAGCTTGAGATATCTGTTGTCACCTGTTATGGTAAACTTACTTGTGAATCTGCGAGATTTACGCCTTGTAAATTGCGAGATGATGGAAGAAATTATTGAAACAGGGCAAGGTTACCCTGAAATCAGAATTATGGATGACATAGTCACAAACCAAGAAGGAGAAGAAGTGATTGTGTTCCCACGATTAAGCAGACTAGTCCTTTTTAATCTAGAAAACGTAACCGTTTTCTACTCTGGAAAGTGTGGACTTCAATTTCCCTCATTAGATCAAGTGCACATAAGCAACTGCCCGAAATTGAAATTTTTTTGTTCCGGACCGCTATGCACACCGAAGCTTGAAAGAGTGAACACCAGCAAAGATCAATGGCTTTGTATGCGTGATCTTAGCACCAGGGATATCGAGTGTGTTTGGATGGGTGATCTTAACAAGACAGTACAACACATATGAGAAAGGTACAACTTTATTCTTTATAATTTCTAATCAATACAACTTTCATTCTGTTTTTGTAATTTTGCCTTCAAGAAATGGAGGTAATAATTATGCATACTACTGTCCGGGTTATTTTATAGTGTGAACTATTTTCACTGTAAATCTTTTCCTAAAATCAAAACATCCCTTTTCATTTCTGTGTAACACAATAGTCCTTATCAGGGAATAACATGCTATCTTTTTTTGGCATAACATGCTATCTTTTTCTTCTCCCAGTACTTTTGAGACCACATATTTATGTAAAGTGCAAAACAGAATGTCAAACTCCCTCTCTTTGCCACCAAAGACAATCAACAGTATCGACCACCGAAATCAACCGTACCTCAAAGCACGAACAGGAGTTTGTGGGCTGCAAAAAAGGTACAAAATGACAAATAAGCATCATAAGGATCATAAAACATATAGAGGACATTAGTAAGATATAAGAAGGTTTATTGAGAGATGCACAATAGAGACCGCTGCCAATCACACTAGTATCTGGGGTAAAAACACGAAAATGCTTATCCAGATCATCCCAAGTATTATACTACAATTTAGCTCTAAGGTTTGTACAAATGATTAACACCAAAAATATAAAAATATAAGTGAGAAGCTCATCAGTTGAGGCATCTTCATAAAAGACAGTTCTACCTTTCTTTAGCAAGTTTAAAGAAGTTGCGAATATGATCCCATAATGTCTTCTCAAATGTCTCCCAAGTGCGATCAACATCTTCAAAATATTCCCTGAGAAAAGTTTTATGAGTAAGATACTAAGATCCAATATAAACAAGTTAGACAGCCTCCCAGCACAAGACCTACGCCAAATAACCATGAACACATCCAATTTATGTGTCTGAAAGCTCTGCCATGCTGCACTAATCTTTAAGACAAGTGCATTCACCTACTTTTAACAAGTGCCCAGGTTTCGCCTGTTAATTTCATCTGACGATAAATATTGATGTCTATTGAATGGAGAATGACTTGGGCCCAAAACCAAAAGGATGCTGAGACAGTTGTCATTCAAAACAGAGGGTCACAAAAGAGGTAAACTGTGTTAATTTTCATAACTGGTTGGCACAAAAGAGGTGAACTGCGTTAATGTTGGATCTTAAATATAGAATATCAACTAATTTTTTGATTAGTTGTAAAATATATAATATTTAATATTCTATCTTGATTTGAGTATTTTTTGTCTAAGTATAATATTTTAAACTTAAGGGATCTAAGTATTATATACCTACAAACTTTAAGGGGGTCTAAGTTTAATTTATTAATAGATATATTTACAACATGGTCTAAGTGTTACGCGTGTATATATTTCAAATGGTCTGTGTGTAATATTTCAAATGTCAAAGACGTACGTAATTAAGTGTCAAATTTCAGAGGTCTAAGTATAATTCTCCGAAAAAAAATATAAAAACGTCAGTTGTGGTGACGTTTTCATTGAAACCTAAACTATTGCACAAAAAATGTCAGTTGGTCTGACGTTTTTAACCTAAAAACGTTACTCCAACTGACGTTTTTTGGTCTAAAAAACGTCATTTTAACTAACATTTTTAAAATTATTTGGGTTTGAGAAATATTTTCAAAACAACCATCTTTTGGATAATTTTTTTTTAAAACCCCATGGGTTAGGGTAAAAGCTCAAAAGAAAAGGGTAGAAAAAGATAATTGTGGTGGAGAGAAGCAGACGAGATGATGTGAAATTGTGGGTAGGGGGTGTTTTGCGTGGGTCCACAGAGAGTGAGTGAAGAGTACTTGGGAGGTTTGCGGCAGTGAAATGTTGGTATCAACGACAAATGCATACAGCAGGAAATACAAATTACTTCAGGAAAAGATCCACAGAATAACCCAATTATTTCACAGTTAACACGATAAATAACACTAAAAAATTAATTACTGACTACTAAGAATTGGTTCGCAAAAAATCAAGAGAATTTAGATCTAAATAATGTGAAAAGTTATACATCCAACCCAGCGGCCATTCAGCTTCTAATGTGGTTGCATTTACTAATAACATCACATTTACAAAGAAATTAAATCCTTCTTAGACATTTTTTTAAACATGTGCGCAAGTTCGAAATTGTTAACAATACATACATATAGAGAGTAAATCCAATTGAACAATAAAAAAAAAGAGGACAGAAACTTTATAGTCACTTACCATAAACCAATTTCTTGTCTAATGTATTCTCATTTTCTTTTACCCGTGTCAGAAGGTCATATACAATAAAAAAAAATTGATCATTACAAACATTGAGAATGATGATGCACAAAATAATTTTGCACACCACGTGTCAAGTTTGAATAATAAATGCAAGAAAATAATATCAGGAGATGGAGAGACACATACAATTTATAGTAGTTCGGTCAGCTCGACCTACGTCCACTCTTCAATGACTCTAGTTGTCAGGTATTTTATTAACTCAAAAGTATGGGGAGCAGAGAGTACAAGATTTGAGGGAGATGAGAGAGTCGTGCTCAGGTGATGTGTGATGCCCCCCAAGTGTTAGTGGGGTGTGCAATTTATAGTGTCCCTTAACAAGTTGGTGCTATCTTACAGCAACTAAGCAACCATTTCAATAGAGTTCATGATTTTTTCTCAACGGGCGAGGTGGTTAAGATGCTCTCCATGAGATGCAGTCAAGGATAAGGTGAGGGTGGACTGTTTCCTTGACAATACAGGTAAGGCTCACGTGCTCTCTCTCTCTCTTGATGACGTAGTCGAACTGATGAGACTGGACTTGGACAATATTGGGCTTAATGGGTCTTTATAAGACTGAGTTCTTCAATTAAGGTTTGGGTTCTTCTTGGGCTTGACCCATCATTTGTCCCCCAATGCCTCTTATGGCTAAGGAAACTTGGAGAAGGAGGCATTGACTCTTCATTTGTGTAATGTATTTTTGGCTTTGGTGCATACTTCAAGCCTTTCCCACTTTTGCTAGGATTTTTAAGAGAGCCCATAATTTTCAATTTGAGCTTTTCCCTCTTTTAAAATACTCTAGATTATAAATATAGTCTTCTTCTTCATTCTACCAATTTCACTCACCTTGAGATTGAAAACCATTCTTGAAAATCTTGAGAGCCCAAGTTCTACCAATTTCACTTGCCTTGAGATTGAGCATCCATTCTTGAGAACTTAAAAAACCCAAGTCCTATATAGGTGGGATTTTTTCCTTTCTAGTGGAGTTTTCAAGTGGGCAATCTCAATTGAAGAGAGAGTGGTGGAGATCGAAGGAAAGGAGGAGGTAGGCGCCACTTTAGGCGCTAGTTTGGGAAGTTTAAAGCCTGGTCTGGACCATTTGGGTGCTGGAGGTGCTGTCCTGGACAACTTTGGTGCGGAAAATGTTGTCCTGGACAACCTGGGTGCCGAAAATGGTGGGCTGGACAGCTCAGGCTCGCAAACCAGTCGGGTGGACAGCACAGGCGCCCGAACAAGCGAACTAGGCAGTGTAGGTGGACTGGGCAGCGCGCAGGCAGGCGGACTGGGCAGTGCACGCGTGTTGTCTAGTGGGCTGGACAACAATGTGCAGGCTAAAAAGGGAGCTGCCCAGGCCAATAGGCATGCAGCAGGGGAGCTGGGTAGCAGCCTGGGCGTAAGGACAAAATCAGGGTGCCTCTTTAGGTGCTGACTCGGGCACCTTTGGAGCTGTTTTGTGCAACTTTGGAGCGCTAGGCAATGTTGGGCTATCCTGTTTTGGTGAGCAGAGGCGGCCAGACACCTATCTAGGTTTTGGGTTGTCTCGTTTGGAAGAGCATAGAGCGTCAGACACCCCTCCAAGTGCTAGGCTAAGTACTGCAGGCGACGAGGAAGCTTTGGGTGTCGCTTTTGGTCATCATGAACTGACTCCTTCAAATGTGACTTCTCAAAGTTAAATCCCTCAAGACGATAACTCGGGCCACTCCTTACGATCTCGAAAGAAGAAGCGAAAAGGTAAACTGGGACTTGATAACGATGGGTCTAAGGTGAGTACCCTTTCTCGTTTGTTCAATTCGGATAAAGATATCTTGAGGCTTGTTTCTACTTACCGTATTCCTTCGACTGTGCTGTATCGCCTGGCTAAGATGGGTGAGCTTGCTTGCGACGCCTCCTCTGGTGATATCGTTGTTTACGAGAAAATGCTTGAGGCTGAGCTAAGATTTCCAATGTCCCCTCCCATTTGCCGCATTTTGCATTATTTTTTCTCGACTCTAGGGCGATTAGCACCCAATGATTGGAGAGTTCTGTTGAGCTTTCTTGCATTATGGAGAAAAGTGTACCATGAGGATGCTTCTCCTGTGGAGTTTCATGCAGCATACAATTTGAGTGAAACTCCTGCACCAAATATGGGGTGGTACTATTTTACCACAAGAAGTGGTACGGTGCTCACGGGAATGTGCTCCAATTGTTGCGGCTAAAAATCTTGCTTCTTTTTTGTTGGTGGAGAATGGGTCGCAGAAGCCAACAGAGCTTTGGCGCCAATACATTGGGGTGCAGCCAGAAAACCTAGTACGCTGCACATTTGCTTCTTCTTATATCTATTTTTATGTGTGCTCACCATTCCTTTGCAGATACGCCTGTGCTTTCTCAAGATTAGGAGTGGAAGTTGGAGGCCATCAAGGCTTGCCCTTACAAAGATTTAAGAGCTTTTCTGCTCAAGGACACTAAGGTTGTTGCTCCCTCTCAGAAATCTGGTGGTTCCTCTTCAAAGAAAAGGGGTGAGTCAATTTTCTCTTTTAATTTTCCCTTCCCCTTGGTATTTTTCACCTCCCTAATACTTTATTATTTTCGCAGCAAGTAAAAAGGTGGTAGTATTTCGCTATTCTAGCAAGAGCCCTCCTTCTTCCAAGGTGGCGAGGACGGGTGATGCCCCCCAAGTGACTCCTATGGTGGTACCTCCTCAGCCAACAACTTCTTTAGTTGCTACTCTAGAGTTTTCCTTGCTAGGCACACCATTTGCTCTTCTTTTGTCCCCTCCTCATGCGGGAAACTCCACTAGAGGACCGATTTGGCTTGGTCCCATGATGGGCAGACCACCAGTCATCAAAGAAAGGCTTGGGAGGTTTGTGTTCGCACTCGAAGTTTGTCAACTTAGTACTTTTGGCATTGAGAGGATTGTCAACACATATTTGGAAGGTCTGGCTCAAGTAAAGGTCTACTATTTCCCTTTCTCCACTTTCTTCTTAAGTCTTTTGTCACCTTTCCACCTTTCATCTTTTTCAGGTTTCAACTTCATCTGTCTGCTTGATTTCAAAGGCCTATAATTACGACAAAATGAAGCTGAATTTTGACGTCGTGCAAAGGGAGCTTCTTATTGCTCAATGGAGGATTGCTGAGTTCGAGGCAGCTAGTAGTGTTTCTTGGGATGAGCTTGTGATAGCTCACGAGAGGGCATCCAAGTTTGAGTCTGAACTTTTGGCGACCCGTGAGAGGGATATGCTCAGGGACGGTCAGCTTATTGAGGCTCGTGAGCAGGCAACTAAGCATGAGGCTGAGCTTCTGACGACCTATGAGAGGAACGCGCTCAGGGAAGCTGAGCTTGCAGAAGCGAGAGGGCCATGCTCAGAGAGGCTGCTGTTGCGGAGGCAAAGTTAAACGCTGCTCAAGAGAGAGCTTCCCGTGCTGAGGAGACTTGGAGAATGGCCTCGTAGATACTTTCATTAATGGTTTCGAGGAGCTCCGAGGGAAGAACTCTGCTGCTTTCCCAGACGTTGACTTCTCAGGTTTCGTGTCTACTGATGATAGTGAGGGGGGCTCTAATAATGTCGAGGATGATGAGGAGGAGGTGGAGGACGACCGTGAGAGCAGTTAGAGTGTTTAGGACTTTTGATTTTTTATTTTTTTTAAGAAAGACAATTTATAGCCTCACTTTTGTACTGATACCCTTTGAAATGAAATGAAAAAGATCTTTTTTTTTAGAGTAAAAACGTAGAAAATTTTATTAATCTATTGCTTATTTAAAGCAACATTGGGTAATAATTCCCAAAAAGGTACATTGAATATTGGGTAATATACCCAAAAAATAAAATCAAGTCCCAACTTCCACTATTTTGATACTCTTAAGGTGTCATTGGTAATACCTTTTCAACATTGGTTTATTCCATGAATGAAGTAAAACTTTTTTCTCAGAATTCTAGATCTTGTAGATGTTCGGCCTCACCACCTCTGTTACGAGGTAAGGTTCTTCCCAATTTGGTCCCAACTTTCCTTCGCGTGCATCCTTTGTGGCGAGTATCACTTTCTTGAGGACCAAGTCCCCTAGTTGGAAGGAACGAGGCTTTACCCTCGAGTTGTAATATCTCGCCATGCGTCGTTTGTACTTCGCGTTGCGGACCACAACCATCTCTCTTGCCTTCTCCACCAAGTAGAGATTGATGCGGAGTCATTCCTCGTTGGCGATGGGGTTGTGGTGCTAGACCCTTAGAGAGTGTATCCTGATCTCTATACGGATGACCATCTCAGTTCCAAAGGTGAAGGAGAAAGGAGTCTCCCCAGTAGGAGTTTTTGGTGTGGTTTGGTAGGCCCACAGTACTCCAGGTAGCTCGTCCACCCAAAGACCCTTCGCTTTTTTAAGCCTTGTCTTTAGGTTGCGTAGCACTGTTCTTACCATAACCTCTACTTGTCCATTTGCCTGCGGGGTGTGCTGGGCTGGAGTGAGGTTGTTTTATCTAAAGGTCGGAATAGAAAAAGTTCAGCAGCTTATTGTTGAACTGCTTGGCGTTATCACTGACAATAGCGTGGGGAATTCCGAAGCGACAGACCAGACTCTTCTAGATAACATCTTGACTTTCGCGTCAGTGATTTTAGCTAAAGGTTCGGCATCTGCCCACTTTGTGAAATAGTCGATTACCACCACCACAAACTTGCACTGTCCTTTGCTGAGGGGCAAGGGGCCTAGGATGTCGATGCCCCACTTGGAGAAAGGTCACGAACTTGAAATGGTTGTTAACTCCTCCGGTGGTTGTCTAGACACAATTACGCTCACGTTTCTTAGAGAATTCCTGGGCATCCCTTACCATGGAGGGCTAAAAGTAGCCTTGTCTGAGCAACGCTTTGTAGCTAAGAGAGTGTCCTCTAGAGTGATTCTCACAGATCCCCTCGTGGATCTCTCGCAAGGCATAGTGAGCTTCTTTGGGTGAGAGGCATCACAACAATGACAAGGAATAACCTTTTTTGTATAACATGTCTTGGAGGACAACAAACTTGGAAGCTCTCATCCTCAACTCCTGGCCTCTAGAGGATCATCTGGCAGCACACCTTCTTGGAGGTACGCTATTATTCGGGTCATCTAATTTGACTCAGCTGATATATAATTTACGTTTGTGGCCTCCATATCCAACTTGCTTGGCTCGAACTGGTGACTGATGAACGCTGGCTCTCCTGATAGAACTTTGACGACCATGTTATCTTCTCTGGGGATGTGGCTTATCTAGAAGTAGTGGAATTTTGCGATCATGTTTCTCGTCATGCCAAGGTATTCCTGCATCCTAGCTCCTTTGGATTCGAACTCGCCCTTCACTTGATTAACTATCAGCTAAGAATCACTGAAGGTGGCGAGGTGTCGAGCTTCCATTTCCACTGCCAACCTTAATCTATAAAGGAGAGCTTCGTACTCCACCTCATTGTTGGAGGCAACGAAATGGAGCTTCACCGCATACTTGAGAGTGATGCCATCTTAGCTGATCAAGATTAGGCCAGCTCCTTCGCCTTCACTAGTCGAGGAGCCATCTACATAGAGTTTCCAAAGTAGAAGAGAAAAGGGTTTGGAATTTAAAGTGGGCGACTAAGTGACTGGGAAGGCTGCCTGGGTGCTAGGAGGAATAGCCTGGGCGTTTAGAGGTGCAGTCTGGGCGCCTGCTGGGGCTGCCTAGGCACCAGGAGGAGCAACCTAGACATTTGGAGGTGCGACGCCTGCAGGGGTTGCCTAGGCACTAGGAGGAGCAGCTTGGGCACTTGGGGGTATAGTCTGGGCTCCTACTACTGCCTAGGTGTCCCACATCTGGACATCCCTGCAGCTCCCTTCTTTAACTGGTGTGTGCTCGACAATGAAGTCTGTCAGAGCTTGTGCTTTTATGGCTGCATTTGGTTAGTACTGAATGTCAAACTTTTCGAGTTTCACTGCCCATTTAAGAAGCCTACAGGATACGTCTACTTTTGCCAAAATTCTTTTGAGAGGTTAGTCTGTGACGACCACTATGCTGTGACTCTGAAAGTAGTGTCGTAGTCGTCTTGTCGTTGTGATCAAGGCAAGCGCCAATTTTTCTAATCTTGAATATCTGATCTCTGCCCCCGAGTATGCCCTGCTTACGTAATAAATTGGCTTCTGCACTCTATTATCATTTCTGTTGAGTACTGAGCTTATTGCTGATGAAGAAGCAGAAAGATAAAGATGGAGAGTTTCTCCCAGAGTGGCATGTGATAGGAGGGGAGGTGTGTCTAGGTAGACCTTGAACTTTTGGAAGGCCTCCTCCGCCTCAGGTTCCCCACTCAAAGGCTTTCTGGAGAATCTTGAAGAAAGGCAGACATTTGTCTATAGATTTGGAAACGAACCTATTGAGTGCATCGATTCTTCCATTGAGACGCTAAAGCTCCTTGGTCGAGGAAGGTGACTTCATATCGAGGATAGCCTTGATTTTATCGGGGTTCACCTCAATTCTCCTTTGATTGACCATAAAGCCCAAGAATTTTTCAGACCTTGCGCTGAAGGCGCACTTCTCAAGATTGAGCTTCATGTGATAGGACTTTAGGACATTAAAAGTTTCTTGGAGGTGATCAATGTCGTCTACTACTGCGAGACTTTTCACCAGCATGTCATCCACATATACCTCCATTGTTCGTCTGATTTGAGACTGGAACATCTTGTTCACCAACCGTTGGTAGGTTGCTCCTACGTTCTTTAGTCCGAAGGGCATGACCCTGTAGCAATAGGTTTCCTTCGGAGTGATGAATGATGTTTTCTCCTGATTTAGGGGGTACATGTTAATCTAGTTGTACCCAAAGTAAACATTCAGGAAAGTGAGCAACACATGCGTCGATGAAGAGGTCGATCTGTGGTAGCGGGTAACTTTCTTTTGGGCACGCCTTGTTGAGTTCTGTGAAGTCGACGCAGAGACGCCACTTTCCATTAGTTTTAGTGACCATCACCATGTTGGAGAGCCACTCAGGATACGCTACTTTCCTGACGACCCCGTTATCTATTAGCTTTCCTACCTCCTTGTCCATAGCTTGGGCCTTTTCAATGGAGGCACCCCTTAGCTTTTGGTGAACATGCTTGTGTCATAGGTCCACATTGAGACGGTGTGTGGGTACTTCTGGGTCAATTCCCTCAAGGTCTGCATGTGACCACACAAAAACATCCATGTTACGTCTCAAAAAGTCTATTAGCGGGCCAACCAGGTCTTACAAAGGGAAAAACCGATGTATACTCTTCTGTCTGGGTGCTCCTCATCCAAGGCCGTAGAGGTGAGCTCCTCGACTAGTTCTCCTCTCTCTATGGTGGTGTTATCCCTCGGATCAAGGACCTCCACTTGCAACTCTTCCTGTGGCTTCCTGGTCTTCATGGAGGAGACATAGCACTCCCTCGCTGCTATCTGGTCTCCTCTAACCTCTCTGACTCCATTCGTGGTTGGAAAAGCGAAGGATGAGGTGATAGGTGGAGGGCACAACTCTAAATGTGTTAAGAGCAGGTCGCCCCAATATGATATTGTAGGCTGATGGGCAGTCTATGACCAAGAAATTGACCATGACTGTGGGGCTCTAGGGCGACGCTCCGACTGTGACAGGTAGGGTGATGGACCCTAAGGGATATACCCTTTCCTCTGAGAATCCAATGAGGGGTGATCTAATAGGTTGTAGTCTCTCTCTGCCAAAGTTGAGCTTGTCATAAGCCTCTGCAAATCGGATATTCGCAGAGTTGCCACTATCCACTAGGATCCTGCGCACTTGAAAATTGGCCACGGTCATGGTGAGCATCAGGGGGTCGTCATGTGGGTGCTGGATTCCCTCTAGGTCCTTATCTAAGAAAGATATGACCTCACTGTCGCCCTACTTTGGCACTTTGGATGGGCGTATCTCGTCGAGGTGCCTTGTCTTTTTGGCGTGGGCCTTCATTGTAGAGAGTGATTCTCCATCTCCTGCTAGTCCTCCCGAGATGGTATGGATCTCCCCCACTGGTTGCTGGTCTTCTTGATTGTGAGGTGGTGATGCTCGTTCTCTGCCAGCAACATACTGGCGTAGGTGACCACGGTGGATGAGTTCCTCAATTTGTCTTTTGAGGTCATAGCAATCGTTGGTGTCATGCCCATGGTCGCGGTGGAAATGGCAGTACTTGTTAGGATTTCTGCAATTTGGAGGAGATTTCATCTTCCCTAGCCACTTTATGGTGGGGTCATCTTGGATCTGGAATAGGATGTGCCCGACTGCTGCGTTGAGGGGAGTGAAGGCTTGTCAATCCCTCTGAGGAGTAGGACCTAGCCAGTCTTTGACGTGAACCCTCTTTATTCTGCCACGTTTGTTGCTAGTCTCCTTCTTGTCTTCTTTCTCCCTTTCCTTCCTCTTTTCCCTTGCTGCTCTAGAGAATTCACCTCGGCTGGCCCTTGTGATGTCCTCAGCATTCATGTATTTTTGGACATTTGCTAACAGTTCTGGCATGCTCTTTGGTGGACGCTTCATCACTGAAAAGAGGAAGCTTGACGAGCGGAGGCCTCCCAGGAAGGCGGTCATCGTCACTTTGTCGTCGGGCTCATCGACTTGGAGTACCTCCTCATTAAAACGAGTGAGGTAACTCCTTAGGTTCTCCTCCCTATTCTGCTTTATGCTAAGTAGATGGGTGACAGGCCTCTGGTGGCGACGCCCCCCAATGAAATGTGATACGAATGACCTGCTCAGCTAAACAAAGGAAGCAATGGAGGCTGGGGGGGAGCTTAGTGAACTATTGTCGTGCGGCCCCCTTCAATGTGGTTGGGAACGCCCTGTACATGATTTCGTCTAGGACGTTGTGCAACTACATCAGAGTCTTGTAGGTGTTGAGGTGGTCTAGTGGATCTTTTGTTCCGTCAAAGGTCACCATAGATGGCACTTTAAACTTCTGAGGGAGGGGGTAGTTCACCACGTCAGGTTTGAAAGGCGTGTCTGCACTATCTCAGGTCCCTGTGCCTTCATGGTGTTGAAGACATCACCCAGTTGATTTTGTACATCCTTGATTTTCTCATCCCAATGATTTGGGACTCCCCTCGAATGATCATGAGAATGACTCTCATGCTTCATGTTTTGGTTCTCACTCTCATCCTCTTTGAGATAAGGGTCCTCACCATGGGAAGTAGGAGGAGGAGGAGGAGGTGGAATTCCCTCATGATGGGCTCCCATGTGTGGGGCACCCAAGGGGACTCCAAGGGCAAGGTTAGGCGCCGAGGTGTGGTGCAGCAGGGTGTGGAGCTCCTTGGGGTCCTCCATGCTGTGCACCTCCAAGTTGCGCTCCTCCTCATCCAGCGAGCATGAGTTGCAGTATCTGCTGGTTTTAGGCCACCAGCTGCTGCATGGTCTCCAACATTTGTTGTAGATTTAGAACTAGAGCATTTAGGACAGGGTTGGTGGGTGGAGGAGCAACTTCCTCCTCTCGTGATGAATTGCCTTCATGTTGGTTTATGAATCTGGTTGTGATCTTCATTGGTTCAGTAAATGGAATGTTTAGGAGTGAGAATTTTGTCGTTTCCCACAGACGGCGCCAAACTGATGATGCACAAAATAGTTTTGCACACCACATGTCAAGTGTGAACAATAAATGCAAGAAAATAATATCAGGAGATGGAGAGACACAGGCAATTTATAGTGGTACGATCAACTCGACCTACGTCCACTCTTTAATGGCTCTAGTTGTTGGGTATTTTATTAACTCAAAGGTGTGAGGAGCAGAGAGTACAAGCTTTGAGAGAGAGAGGAGAGAGTCATGCTCAGGTGATGTGTGATACCTCCCAAGTGTTGGTGGGGCGTGCAATTTATAGTGGTCTCTTAACAGGTTAGGGCTATTTTACAACAACTAAGCAACTATTTCGGTAGAGCTCACGACTTTTTCTCAAAGGGCGAGGTGGTTGAGATGCTCTCCATGAGATGCGGTCAAGGATAAGGTAAGAGTGGACTGTTTTCTTAGCGGTGCAGGTAAGGCTCACGTGCTCTCTCTCTCTCTTGATGACGCAACCGAACTGATGAAACTGGACTTGAACAATATTGGGTTTCGTGAATCTTTATAAGACTGAGCTCTTCAATTGAGGTTTGGGTTTTTCAAATAAATTGAGTTCTTCTTGGGCTTGACCCATCAGAGAATGCATTGGAAAATTTGTTCATTTCATATCCATGCATCCATAATGGAATTCAAACAGACATCATCTCCAATAATTGAACATATTATTTAACTTTCTTAAGAATCATTTACCATAGCATATACTACCGAAGACAAATTTATGTTAGCTCAACCATTATGTGAACTGGCATAAATTTATTGCCTTTTCTCTTCCTTGACAAAACTCATAAATAGTCTTAGAAAAACTGTAGATATATTTCTTGGATTCCAATTTAATGTTTTATCTAGCACGCTCCTTTGATTAAGGTTGGTATGCCTAAGAACAACAAATTATTGTAACAATGACATATTCAATGATCAAGATTAGTGTGCTAGGTTGCGATATACCTTCAACCCTATCTATTTGTGATATACTTGGTTGGTTTGGCCTCTTCTGTAACCCATGCCGCTGATAGTTAGGGGTAAATCACAGACTACTTACGCCATTGGATCAAGTGGTGTACTTGTGCTTGCTTATTGGTAAACTAGATCTCGCTATCCATCACGAAGGTCTGGGTCACACTCATGAATGTCAAAATCAAGGTCGTGATCCAAATTCTATAAATATGTCCAAATCACCTAAGTCAACGTTTTCTTAATTTATCTTCTATACATTACCTTATCTCTATTTTTTACAGAAATGATGATTCTTAATTCTATCTTTGCTATTTTTACTACACACCTATCTTAACATTATCATTTTCATCATATTATATTGGGAGTGACAGAATATGACACGACCTCTTAACATGACATGAATAAAATGTTTGAATCTTCCTTAAACCACCCATTTCGCAAATGAATGAACTCTAGACGACACAATTAATAAATGAATTAGATTGAGTGAAGTCAATCAAATAAAATACATAATATTTATATATTTGTTATACATAATTTATACATGACATGTACTAGTTATATACGATTTACACACGATAAGAACTCAATATGACATAATTTGTTAGACATTTATATAATAAAGTAGTTTACAATCCAAATTTTAAAAGATAAACAAAATGACTTTTGCTATTGGCGGTTGAGATCGTTTTAAATTTTATTTTAAAGTTAATCTAACGATTAACATTAACACCTTAAATTTAATAGAAAAAATAGGACTCTAAAAGTGTATTTCGAGTGACTTTTTAAAAGTATTTCTAAAAATTATTACTCATAAATACTTAAAAAAAAAAAATTATGTTTGAAACCGCCTACCACTGCCACCATCTTTACTACCACCACCCTCACCACTACCTCTACCACCACCACGAGCACTGTCATTGTCGCCACCACCACCACTATCATCGTCACCGTCACCGCCACCGCCACCTCCACCACCACCACCGCTGCCGCCCCTCACCACCAACACCACCGTTGCAGCCCCTACCATTATCGCTGTCATCACCATCACTATCGCCACTGCCGCTACTACAGTCATTTCTACCTATCACAAACCAACACCGTCTCTTACCTACCACTGCCGCCCACCACATCTCACCCCCACTATAAATCGATACTTAAATTCATTTATCTTTTTTTTATGTTTGTGATTTAATTTTGGATATAAACACAAATATATTTAATATTTTTTATTTTTTAGTACTCTGTCCCTTCATGCACAGACAATAATTAGTAAATTAATAAATGAGTAGAATATAGATAAAATATTTTTTTGATAAAAACCCATTAAAACCTGATATAACCCACCTCATCCGACATTATCGAAAATCCTACATTCAATCATGTGTGTTCGCCTAATATTGCCACTCCAGTTTTTTGGCATTTTGCCTACTAATTTTTAAAAGCAAATAAATGTCCTGACAAAATAAATAAAATAAATGGGTTCGTATCAGTTTTATTGTTTATAGGGTTTATCTTGATTAAGTCTCTCATCACACTGATTATTGTTGTGCAATTTCAGTGATAAACTGTCGAATTTGTTTTGATTAGTTGATCTTTTGTTTTTTCAAAAGCCAGAGGCTTTCGTGACAAAGCAGATTAAAGAGAATGAGTTCTGCAAATGGGTCTGGAGATTTGTCATCAGAGATGGAGGTGGATGCTTTTAGACGCCTTTTCCCTCTACGCTTTCATGAACGCCATCTGCTTGAATCAGTACGACCTGATGGAATGGAAGGCTACTGGGAAAAGCTAGAGGTACAACAGTGGCCCTTGGTTAGTTATTAATCTTTGTATGTTTTCTGAAAACTTGTAATTTTATCCTCTGATTTGGGAAATGCCTAAATTCGTATTCCTATTCTAATTAACTCCTTTAATACAGGAGCTGTTGCATCTGCTGATGGATCAGCACTAGCAAAAGATTGGTTGCACCGTAAGTGTTTTGCACATCAAACTTCTCTCTCTCTGATGACGTGTGGGATGAGGTTTTGTTGCGTTGGGACGATTTATTTAAATCATATCATGTTATCTGTGGTGGGTAATGGCTCTTTGCAATTAAAACTAATTCAAAGTCTCACATCTTGTGTTCTTGCACAGACCATGCTGGCTGCTATTAAAATGGAGGTCATGACACCTACGGTGGACTCACAAGATGAGGGCTACATAGCTTTAGCATCATCACTGGCATATTTTCTTCTACTGTTCTTCCTTGATATTCAGCCGCAGATGGTGTAAATATGTAAATTTCTATTTCCAGCTGTTGATTTCCACATGCCTCCAATTTGTTCCCCAATTGTTAGGCCTGGCAGGCCAGCCGAGGTAGCACCAGTTGTGTCAAAGCAGTTGTCTGACACGATCTTAGGGCATGTCGTTGCGCTATTCGGTTAAATTGTACTACTGTTTGCTAAGTAGTTTTTTTCCACTAGTTAGTTTGGTATTGCTTTAGTCTTTAGCATTAATCATATGCCTTCAAAATCCATTTGTATCCTGTATATCTATGCCGGAGGTGGTTTATTTTTTGTTTATTGTGCCTATTGTTACGTTTTCATATCACTAACTTAGTCGTGCAATATCTTTAAGGAAAAACTAAAAGAAAAGATAAACATAGTCCTGCAATGTACCAATACCTGTAAAATACCGAAGCTTAATATTCTAGTTCATTTTTTTCATCGAGTATAAAGGCAATTTTCGTTGGACATAATTAGTACCAAACTTCCCATTCAATATAAACTGCTCATCAGTTATTGGAGGTGTTATCATATTTCTCAACGTTATTATAACAGTGGTGTGGATTGGTTTTTTGTTTTTTTTTTGTTGAGACTATTGTAGTGATTTGCCAGTAATAATCGTGTCATACTTCACATTTTTTAGCTCCCTTTGTCTTTGGGGTTTCTTTATTTTTTTCCTGGGCTTGGGGATTGGGGGCTGGCTTTGAAGAATTTTTTTATTCTCTTTGCTGTTGCATTTCCTTGTATTCACAAACTAGCTCTGTGATGTTTTTTGACAATTTTAATACAACACTATGNCGACCTCTTAACATGACATGAATAAAATGTTTGAATCTTCCTTAAACCACCCATTTCGCAAATGAATGAACTCTAGACGACACAATTAATAAATGAATTAGATTGAGTGAAGTCAATCAAATAAAATACATAATATTTATATATTTGTTATACATAATTTATACATGACATGTACTAGTTATATACGATTTACACACGATAAGAACTCAATATGACATAATTTGTTAGACATTTATATAATAAAGTAGTTTACAATCCNTAATATGCTTACCCTTGTATTTTCTGGGTCTGGTTTATGGTTGTCTTTAAATGACTGATTATTCGGTTGTAGTTCTGGCATGATCAATATGAAGGAATTATCACTGGTCAGTGGGAAAGCTACTTGGATGGCTTAACTGGTAATGTATTCCAACTTCAGATAAATTCGGGAAGCATGTCTTTGAAAAATGATGTTGGATCTGAGCCTTTTGAATATGAATTGCGTGATCCATACATATATGGCTTTCAATCTTTTGGTTACTAGTCATAGAGTGTTCTTAGCATGAGCCTTTGGTAAACTATAATTAACACTACTAATTGTTCTCTATTGATAACAAAGATCCATATCTCCTTCTCTTGCAGGACATATATTGTTTGGATGCTGATGGTGCTCTTTTGGACACGGCATTACTTTCAGCAGTTGCTGCCTTCTCCAATTGTAAGTTCGACAAGGCTCTACTATTTGCNAATGACTTTTGCTATTGGCGGTTGAGATCGTTTTAAATTTTATTTTAAAGTTAATCTAACGATTAACATTAACACCTTAAATTTAATAGAAAAAATAGGACTCTAAAAGTGTATTTCGAGTGACTTTTTAAAAGTATTTCTAAAAATTATTACTCATAAATACTTAAAAAAAAAAAATTATGTTTGAAACCGCCTACCACTGCCACCATCTTTACTACCACCACCCTCACCACTACCTCTACCACCACCACGAGCACTGTCATTGTCGCCACCACCACCACTATCATCGTCACCGTCACCGCCACCGCCACCTCCACCACCACCACCGCTGCCGCCCCTCACCACCAACACCACCGTTGCAGCCCCTACCATTATCGCTGTCATCACCATCACTATCGCCACTGCCGCTACTACAGTCATTTCTACCTATCACAAACCAACACCGTCTCTTACCTACCACTGCCGCCCACCACATCTCACCCCCACTATAAATCGATACTTAAATTCATTTATCTTTTTTTTATGTTTGTGATTTAATTTTGGATATAAACACAAATATATTTAATATTTTTTATTTTTTAGTACTCTGTCCCTTCATGCACAGACANTTAGGAAGTATTTTGTTATTCTTATAAAAATGTTTCTATTGCCTAAATTTTCTTAGTGGATTTGTCTAAAATCATAGAATTGACTAATGCTTGCCAATGTAGACATCTCTTGGACCCAGAGTTCATGGGTTCCACATGGCCCGAAAATTCATGGGTTGTGTCTACAATAATCGAACTCGAATTGAGCTTTTNAATCTTCCTTAAACCACCCATTTTCGTAAATGAATGAACTCTAGACAACACAATTAATAAATGAATTAGGTTGAGTGAAGTCAATCAAATAAAATACATAATATTTATATATTTGTTATACATAATTTATACACAACATGTACTAGTTATATACGATTTACACACGATAGGAACTCAATATGACATAATTTGTTAGACATTTATATAATAAAATAGTTTATAATTCAAATTTTAAAAGATAAACAAAATGACTTTTGCTATTGGCGGTTGAGATCGTTTTAAATTTTATTTTAAAGTTAATCAAACGGTTAATATTAACATCTTAAATTTAATAGAAAAAATAGGGCCCTAAAGGTGTGTTTCGAGTGACTTTTTAAAAGTATTTTTAAAAATTATTTCTCATAAATACTTAAAAAAAAAAAAATTATGTTTGAAACCGCCTACCACTACCACTACCTCTACAACCACCACCCTCACCACTACCTCTACCACCACTACGACCACCGCCATTGTCGCCACCACCACCACTATAATCATCACCGTCACCGCCACCTCCACCACTACCGTCGCCACCACCATCACCGCTGCCGCCCCTATCATTTTCGCTGTCATCGCCACCACTATCGCTGCTGCCGTTACCACAGTCATTTCTACCCACCACAACCAACACAGTCTCTTATCTACCACTGTCGTCCACCACATTTCACCACTACTACAAATCGATATTTAAATTCATTTATCTCTTCTCTATGCTTGTGATTTGATTTTGGATATGAATACAAATATATTTAATAATTAGTAAATTAATAAATGAGTAGAATATAGATAAAATATTTTTTTGATAAAAACCCATTAAAACCTGATATAACCCACCTCATCCGACATTATCGAAAATCCTACATTCAATCATGTGTGTTCGCCTAATATTGCCACTCCAGTTTTTTGGCATTTTGCCTACTAATTTTTAAAAGCAAATAAATGTCCTGACAAAATAAATAAAATAAATGGGTTCGTATCAGTTTTATTGTTTATAGGGTTTATCTTGATTAAGTCTCTCATCACACTGATTATTGTTGTGCAATTTCAGTGATAAACTGTCGAATTTGTTTTGATTAGTTGATCTTTTGTTTTTTCAAAAGCCAGAGGCTTTCGTGACAAAGCAGATTAAAGAGAATGAGTTCTGCAAATGGGTCTGGAGATTTGTCATCAGAGATGGAGGTGGATGCTTTTAGACGCCTTTTCCCTCTACGCTTTCATGAACGCCATCTGCTTGAATCAGTACGACCTGATGGAATGGAAGGCTACTGGGAAAAGCTAGAGGTACAACAGTGGCCCTTGGTTAGTTATTAATCTTTGTATGTTTTCTGAAAACTTGTAATTTTATCCTCTGATTTGGGAAATGCCTAAATTCGTATTCCTATTCTAATTAACTCCTTTAATACAGGAGCTGTTGCATCTGCTGATGGATCAGCACTAGCAAAAGATTGGTTGCACCGTAAGTGTTTTGCACATCAAACTTCTCTCTCTCTGATGACGTGTGGGATGAGGTTTTGTTGCGTTGGGACGATTTATTTAAATCATATCATGTTATCTGTGGTGGGTAATGGCTCTTTGCAATTAAAACTAATTCAAAGTCTCACATCTTGTGTTCTTGCACAGACCATGCTGGCTGCTATTAAAATGGAGGTCATGACACCTACGGTGGACTCACAAGATGAGGGCTACATAGCTTTAGCATCATCACTGGCATATTTTCTTCTACTGTTCTTCCTTGATATTCAGCCGCAGATGGTGTAAATATGTAAATTTCTATTTCCAGCTGTTGATTTCCACATGCCTCCAATTTGTTCCCCAATTGTTAGGCCTGGCAGGCCAGCCGAGGTAGCACCAGTTGTGTCAAAGCAGTTGTCTGACACGATCTTAGGGCATGTCGTTGCGCTATTCGGTTAAATTGTACTACTGTTTGCTAAGTAGTTTTTTTCCACTAGTTAGTTTGGTATTGCTTTAGTCTTTAGCATTAATCATATGCCTTCAAAATCCATTTGTATCCTGTATATCTATGCCGGAGGTGGTTTATTTTTTGTTTATTGTGCCTATTGTTACGTTTTCATATCACTAACTTAGTCGTGCAATATCTTTAAGGAAAAACTAAAAGAAAAGATAAACATAGTCCTGCAATGTACCAATACCTGTAAAATACCGAAGCTTAATATTCTAGTTCATTTTTTTCATCGAGTATAAAGGCAATTTTCGTTGGACATAATTAGTACCAAACTTCCCATTCAATATAAACTGCTCATCAGTTATTGGAGGTGTTATCATATTTCTCAACGTTATTATAACAGTGGTGTGGATTGGTTTTTTGTTTTTTTTTTGTTGAGACTATTGTAGTGATTTGCCAGTAATAATCGTGTCATACTTCACATTTTTTAGCTCCCTTTGTCTTTGGGGTTTCTTTATTTTTTTCCTGGGCTTGGGGATTGGGGGCTGGCTTTGAAGAATTTTTTTATTCTCTTTGCTGTTGCATTTCCTTGTATTCACAAACTAGCTCTGTGATGTTTTTTGACAATTTTAATACAACACTATGCATGCCTTCCTGGCTCTACAAAGTATTTCTTCCCTAATATGCTTACCCTTGTATTTTCTGGGTCTGGTTTATGGTTGTCTTTAAATGACTGATTATTCGGTTGTAGTTCTGGCATGATCAATATGAAGGAATTATCACTGGTCAGTGGGAAAGCTACTTGGATGGCTTAACTGGTAATGTATTCCAACTTCAGATAAATTCGGGAAGCATGTCTTTGAAAAATGATGTTGGATCTGAGCCTTTTGAATATGAATTGCGTGATCCATACATATATGGCTTTCAATCTTTTGGTTACTAGTCATAGAGTGTTCTTAGCATGAGCCTTTGGTAAACTATAATTAACACTACTAATTGTTCTCTATTGATAACAAAGATCCATATCTCCTTCTCTTGCAGGACATATATTGTTTGGATGCTGATGGTGCTCTTTTGGACACGGCATTACTTTCAGCAGTTGCTGCCTTCTCCAATTGTAAGTTCGACAAGGCTCTACTATTTGCAAACTTACTATAGGCTTTATCACAACTTGGGAGTCATTTTAGGAAATAAATTTTATTATAACTCATGTTTTCTTTTCTTATATGCATATTTTTTCTCATGTGAGTTGTGAAGCTTGTATCATCGTAACTAACAAATGCTAGAGCAACCACTATAAATTTTCCAGTAATGAATGAATGACTTCAAAAATATCTTTCGTTTAGGAAGTATTTTGTTATTCTTATAAAAATGTTTCTATTGCCTAAATTTTCTTAGTGGATTTGTCTAAAATCATAGAATTGACTAATGCTTGCCAATGTAGACATCTCTTGGACCCAGAGTTCATGGGTTCCACATGGCCCGAAAATTCATGGGTTGTGTCTACAATAATCGAACTCGAATTGAGCTTTTTTACAGTTCAAAGCCTTGTCTAGTATGTTACTCTCAACACATCAGTAAAATTTTTGGTTTTGCAGTACAAATTCCTGTAGTTGCTCTGAATGATGATGGAAGAATAGTAGTTATGTCCGAGGAAAACGAGGGAGGAAAATTAGAAAAGAAGCCGGTTAACAAAGAGAAGAGGAAGCTCAAGTTGAGCAGCATTCCGTTCACCTTAACATGCATACTTCACAAGAATTATGTCCTGGCCCACCCTACAGCAGAAGAGGAGTCAATCATGGAAACTCTTATTACTGTGGTAATTAATTTATCTGGTTAGCTTGTGTCTCTTTACAAGCCTGGTGGACCAGTTCTTGCCTACACATCAGCTATACAGGTTAGTTTGCTCCAAG
The DNA here is from genome assembly GCA_963454935.2 of Ilex paraguariensis. NCBI lineage: Eukaryota > Viridiplantae > Streptophyta > Magnoliopsida > Aquifoliales > Aquifoliaceae > Ilex > Ilex paraguariensis. The sequence continues at coordinate 891,640 of CAUOFW020002724.1, forward strand.
TTCATATGATGATGGGCAGGGGCGGAGCCACCATTGGACTTGGACCAGGGTGGGCACGTGCCCCCCCTAATTTTTTTTTTTTTTTGACATTAGATATAAATTTTTGAAAATAAAATTTAGATATATTTAATTGTGCCTACCTTCAATTTTTTTTTTTACATTATATATATATATATATATATATATATATATATATTTTTTTTTTTAAATAAAATTTAGACATATTTAATTGTGTCCACCTTAGTATTGTGTTATTGTGATATCGATTAAGATAGACGACTACTTAAGTAATAATTAATTTTTAAATAATGATATTGAAACTAATACATTGTGATATTAAATTTAATAGTGAGTCCTTACATTTAATAACATTTACTATCCATCCAATGGTCACAAACTATTGGGTTCCTACTAATTAAATTTTAAATTTTTTTTTGTCAAGATATAAAATTAAATTTTGAATTAGATGCAATTACTATTATTCTTAAATTTTTAGATACAGACATGTCCGAATAATTTTTAGATATATCGTGGTCATTTTTATAAATTATAGAATTATTTTTTTATTTTATAGAAATGAGCGTCATTATGTAATAAATTATAAGGTAATAAATGAAAGACTGTTATTACCATTTTGTATATAGAAAAAAAATATTTATTGATATCATTGATTTGTAATTTTTTTAAATGATAAACAATAATCAGATTCAATTGTAAAATGATAATAATTAGTTTCATACGAAGTTTTAATTAATTTACTGTTATTTTTTATTTGTTAATAACATGCAAATTGTTTTTTAACCTTTTATGTTTAATGAATTTTTACGCATCATTATAGTAAATATGAATTTTTGAACTTCGATGGTCAATTGAAAAAACAAATGAAAAATGTTATTTAGATCTAATTTGATGACAGTAGATTTCATCTAACATTGAAATTTACAACTAAAATAACAATTATATTGAATTAAGTTTATAAAATTGATAAAAAAAAATTAAAATTTATTATGTGTCCACCCTAAAGTATTTTTTTGGCTCCGTCCCTGATGATAGGTGTTGAGGTTCTCAAATGACGTAACTAAGAAGACATGTAAAATGTACTAAATATGGTTTTGCACATTTAAGCTGTAAAATAGAAAGACAGATAATAAAAACTGAGGGTCTTAAAATAGTTTTGTGCAATTNCAAACAACCTCTTAGTTTTCCTTTGGTGAAATCAAAAACCTTGGCAGCGATATTGTTTCATTTGGCCGATATATTGCAATGCTAAGTTGTAAAATAGATCGACAGATAACCGAAACTGAGGGTCTTTTGACTAAGTTAACAACCACCAGTCCGTTAAATATACAAAAGTTGTTTTGTGTCTTTTTTTCTTATCCATCAAACTTTTTTTTTTAGCATCAACATCNTTTGTCTTTATTTTGTGATAAACACTAAAACAGAAAATATGTTTGGGAGTCATTTTGTCTAAATTATGAGAATAAAAACAAAAAATATGTTTGGTAACTATTTTAAATTTTATTTGAAATATGTTTGGTATCTATTTGACAATTAAATCTCAAATCAACACAACATATGCACGGATCTGTGTATATATGCACAGATAAAAAAAGAAAAGCATATAAATCTGCAAGATTGAATATCGAAAATCCTTTCGAGAACCGATAGGCATGACACTAATCTTCCCATTTTCAGAAATCGAACAGAAGACCTCTGGTATCTGCAAGTCCATTCAGTGTATCCAGGAACTGAACAAGAACCCGTAGTTCCTTTCAGATTGCAATCCCTAAGGACAAATCCATGGGATCTGAGGAGCAGTGTAAACTTTGTTGGTGAGGATTGGACAAAGAGAGTTGTTAATTGTAGTTGATGGAGGAATAAATTATAATAAGTCAATCTCTTGCAAGCCATAATCTGTGCATATATACACGGATCAATCTCTTGCAAGTCATAATTTGTGCATATATATGCATAGCTTCTGGGTTTCACAGAGAAGAGGGAGAGAGAGAGAGACAACGATGGGGAGGAGAGCGACAACGATGGTGAGGAGAGAGGCAGTGATGGGTTTCTTTTGGTTGTCTGATACAGAGAAAGGAGAGAAAAGGGAGAGAGGAGGGAGACGGAGAGAGGGGTGAAATGAGTTTTTATTTTTCAACAAAAAAATTCTTGTTTTGCTATTAAGAGGAGTTGAAGTGCAGATCTCATTAATTCCTAAACTTTTTTGCGCGTTGTCTTTGTTTTTGGTGTTTCTTGGAATATCTTTTTTTTGTTCTCATTTTTTTGTCTTTGTTCCCATTTTTTCCAAGACAATTAATATAAAACAAAAACAAAAACAGTACCCAAACATATTTTTTGTTTCATTTTTGACAAAAATTGAAAACAAAAACAAAAAACATAAGGCAAAGACACTTACCAAACAACCTCTTAGTTTTCCTTTGGTGAAATCGAAAACCTTGGCAGCGATATTGTTTCATTTGGCCGATATATTGCAATGCTAAGTTGTAAAATAGATCGACAGATAACCGAAACTGAGGGTCTTTTGACTAAGTTAACAACCACCAGTCCGTTAAATATACAAAAGTTGTTTTGTGTCTTTTTTTCTTATCCATCAAACTTTTTTTTTTAGCATCAACATCCATAGAAACTGAGGGTCTTTTGATTAAGTTAACAACCACCATTCCGTTAAATATACAAATACTGTTTTGTGTCTTTTTTCTTGTCCAGGCATCAACCCCCAGTATGGTGTATGTGATGTCAAAGTATACAAATGATACTGTTTGGTAAATAACAGCTGCTAATGAGAAGGCTTGCTGGGTGCAGGATTGTGTCGCTTTGACAAGACAGAGAGTGAAAGAACTTGAGATCATCTTGGATGAAGTCATCTCTACCATGGAAGTGGACTAAATTGTAGAAGACTGACATCAACGGCAACAACTGGCTGGTAGCTCGTCTATTTTTCCAAATCATTCCAGCTGATTGTCTTATGTTCTTGAGGTGATATCAGAAATTTTGAGAAAATGTTACGAGGCAGAGTTGCTAATGCATTTTTGTCGCACTTGTGGAAATTTTTCTTATTCATCTTGAGTAACGAATAGGGTAGCTATTTTGCTGCTGAGTGTATAAAAGTGGGGGTCATTATTTCTTTGGTCATATTAATTTTTTATGTTTACTAGGTCGAAAGGGTATAGATGAGTTTGACTATGGTTGCTTTTACCGTCATAAAATCGTGCATTTGTAGTGACAACTTAGGATTATGTCCTTCTCTTCTTATGCATCCTACATGTGACAGCAGGATAGCCAGATACATTCATGAGAAGTATGATTGGCATTTGAATGAGTGATGGTCCTTGAATGTATATGATTGGCAGTTGAGCGCGTGACAGTCCTTGAATGTATATTTTGGCTATCGTCTTTGATGCGAGTCATTAACATCACCGTGAATAGAATACAAATTATCAAATAAAAACTGTTTTCAACTTTTACAATCAATTCATGAACCAAAAAAAAAAAACACAAGGCAATGATATAACACAGAGATACTTGCAAAAGTTTGAAAAATTAACAATTATGAACTATGTTTCTAGCTGTACTTAATCCAATCCCATTGGATATCAGGGTTCTTCACCTTTCCAAAGGAAAAAGTGAATGAAGATCTTCAGAGGCTTTAAATTGCCTATGAGAAGAGAAGGCATCAACAAAGTAATCCTCTACAGTTTACAATCATACAACAGAAATCTACAAAAGACCCCTTCCCCTTTGAAAGAATAGTGCCAAAAAAAAGAAACAAATACAGAGTTTGGTGTTGACATATGTGGTACATGTTTTTCTCCTCCCTAGCAAGTTGTTTTGTGTCGAAAAACTGTTTTTACCTTCACGCTAACTCCATTAGCAGTGGATCACCCGCTGCCATTATTCTAATCAGCTTTATGAACTCCTGCTCACTGGCCACATTCCAAGGGTGAATTGCAGGCACTTCGGCAGAATAAAATGTTGAAGAATTAGTAGGCGGTTTTTGCTCATAAATCATTGCATTGAACACCGAGTCAAAATTCTGAGGCGAGTCCATTGCCATGAAGAACAGTGGTATTGCAACCTTGTGATGGATATTAAGATCGCCCACTAGATTTACAAGATCACTAAAGTCTGCTACAAATTTCTGAGGAATGTAGAATACCTCAGAATTACATATTGTAAGGCTCTGGTCATTTTTCATGGATTCTTTGTAATTGACTTGCAAGTGAACTGGCATTGTACTAACAACTTTCTCTACCAATTCTGCTTGCTGTTTAAACCAGTCTGAGTTTCCATCAATTGGGACAGCAGTCCAAGACTTGGAGACCTACAAGCATAGAGTTTTTCAGAGAGAGAGAGAGAGAAGATTATTGGTGGTTGATGGTAACATATCGGCTTGTTATTCTTGGTCATTCATTCAGACAATAGCATTAATATATTGTTTTAATCATCCATATATAGGTTTCTTCAAACTAAATTAACCTTTTACCATTCAGCAGTAATGGCCCCCCATGCATTACCAAGATTAACATTCTTCAAGCCCTCAAATTTTCTTTTGCAAACAACAGACATAAATGGGTGATAGAGAAGACGAGTTTTGCTGTTCGTTTACCTTGTCCGTGATCCAGAGCTTAAGCTTGTCTGCTTGCAGCAAGTTCCAGTAATTAAGAATAGTATTGTCCTGGAGGAATAAGAACCCTTCTGCACTGCTGTATCTGACAAATAGTTCCGGCAGATGCCTGCAAATGAAATTTGGCAATGTTACAAGGGGAGAAAACGAAAAAAAAAAATGCAAAACTTTATGAATCAATAGAACAAATTGCCAATACCCCAAATCAAATTAAAAACATTGAACAAAAAGCTCCCCTTCAGTGATAAGCACCTAAGGATGCATTTGTCAATGAAAAAGCCAGATCACATCCGGCACCACAAGAAAAAAGCCACATCTTGGAAGCAGTTTTGGAAATCTCACACTATCACATCCCCATATAACAAGGATCTTGAGCGTCAGTTCAGTTGATCCTAAATCCCAGTCATCTTTAACCCAAGGTAGTTAAAAATTGAATGTTGGGACCTGGCCAAGTTTCATGCGTTATTATGACAATAAATCTAACGTAACATAAATTGAGGTTTCGAACTCAAAGTTTATTCAGGTAACCCAAAAGTTGGGGCAGGGATTTAGAGTAGTGGGATATGAAAGGTTGAAAGGTGTGGTGTGCAATATCCCACCTCTACCACACATCAAAAAAATGAGAAACAAGTTCATTTAACGTTTTTTGAAAAAGAAGACCAAAATTAGATAAAGATACTCGGAAACTTTATCCAAAAACATAAATAATACAAATTGAGCCAATTTCAAAATATGCAAACAAGTGGAAATATTTGAAATCAAAGTAACCTGTGCCATGACAAAGTCTTCTTTGTAATTGACATGCTTCATTGCCNCAACAATATGAGCTACACATAGGTAGATAAATAGATCTAGATAGGCAAAGAACCTATCATAACTCCAACAATTATATATATGAGATACACATAGGTAGATAAATAGATTTAGATAGGCAAAGTAAAATAGTACTACAATAAATTCTTAGTATTAAATTCAGAAATAAGTAAAATTTTAAATAATACTATAGTAGAGTCTAGAGATACATCCTACTTTGAAGACATATTCCCCCTCAAAACTAGAATTACAAACCCTAGTTAATGATAAACTATGACATTTGCTAGTGAGAGGCCATCTACTATTAGTAACAAAGAAATAGAACCTCAAGCATAACTTAGAAGAAGTAAAAGACAAAAGATTGAGAAAAACTTAGGAGATGGCATTTATGCTTTCTTAATCAAAGGAGACCCAACCACACACAAAGAGGCCATGCCTCCATAGATGTCCATTTTTGGAAAGAAGCCATAAACGATAAGTTCCAATCCATAATACAAAATAACACTTGGATTTTAACCGATCTACCATCTGGTAATAAACCAAAAGGTTGTAAGTGGATATTTAAGAAGAAGTTTAAACCTGATAGTAGTATAGACAAGTATAAGGCTAGGCTAGTGGCAAAAAGATTTACTTAAAGAAAAGGGGTAGATTGCGCTAATACCTATTCACCGATATCTAAAATTACAAATATATAAAATTCTAGTTGTCCTAGCTTCTATACATAACCTAGTCATCCATCAAATGGACGTTAAGACCGTATTCTTGAATGGAGACTTAGATGAAGAGATTTATATGGAGCAACCTAAAGGATATATAATCAAAGAACAAAAACATAAAGTGTGTAAATTAGTCAAATCTATATAGAGTCTTAAACAAGCTCCCAAGCAATGACATGAAAAGTTTTTTGGGGCCTAAAATATTATGAATTTAGAAAATTTTGATTTGGACTATGTACCTAGAAAATTTAGAGTCTTCTTTTAACATGGGGTTTAAAACCCAGACTTTGTCAGTTTTGTGGTTGAGCTGACTCCGTTTATAACGTGTATGGGAAAACATGTATTTATTTTGGGTACACAAAATGGATATGCAAATAGTTCACTCCACATATCCGTTAGGGAACATTACCCCTCAGTACCACACAACTATTTACAGAGAATTCCACTGCACCTATGTTAGAGCCGGAGCTCAGGTCCTACCACGTGCTTTGGATGTTGAAGAGCAGGTTTAGCTCTAATGAGTTGTTGTAGTTATGAAAATTTGAACTCAAACATTGAGCAAGAAAATTCGAATTCTTACCCAATAAATCAACATCTCGTTGATTTAAAACATGTATTTCAAGATTTAGAATTGATTTGCATCTATTTTGTAGATGGCATAATGCTGTTGTGTTTCTCAAATTATTTACAATTTCCACAACCCAACACAAAAGCAAGCATTTGGCCAAGCAAGAATCAAAACGACCTTGCAACCACCCAATTGCTTTAAAGAAAGCTGTCAACGTCATTTGTATCCTTCATTTTTATAATCCTTTGTTTGCCATCATAACCTGCCCAATGGCAAGCTAAATGGCAACTCCCACTTCTATTATTTATTATGTGAGTTGACCACATTGTCACTTAAATTAGCCTAAAATCCATAGTTTTTAGGATTCTTCTGGTTTCTCTTTTCCTTTACCTCAGAATAATTTAGCTGTCTATATGGTTACATCAAAGGGAGCCTTGCTTGGGGAATGATTTTTGTCTTTCGAGGAAGGAAACACATTTTTGGATTCCTAATTAGAAAATAAATTTTGCATGCAATCATACACACTAAATTAGTTGAACCTCGAACTTGCAATTTAGAGTAAACTACTTAAATGGCCATTTAACTATGATTTATGTGTTCATTAAGTTCTTGAATCGTGTCAATTGAGTCTCTAAATTCGAAAATTTTATTAATTAAGCCCCTGAACTAATTTTTGAGTCAATTGAGCAACTAAACTCTAAAATTTTAGTAATTAAATTCTTCTGTCAATAGCCATTAAGTTTTTGGACAGAATATCTCATATGCTCACTACATGGACAACATATTAGGAATATTTTAGACTGTTCATTCGAATCCTATTAGATGAAAAACTTCATTCCATATACCTATCAATCGAAACTCTAAATTTAAACCTCTTTCATACCCCCATCAAACAAAACGGATTAGCAAACTCTTCGAAGAACCTACATTTAAGTAATCTGTTTTCTACACCATATCGAAGAACTTGTTAATCTGCTTTGTTTGATAGATATGAAAACCTCTAATCTATTGTCCATGTGGTGAGCATGTGAGACATTATGTCCAAAAACCTAACAGATGTTGACAGAAAGACTTAATTGCTAAAATTTTAGAATTTATGTGCTCAATTGACACAAATATTAGTTCAATGACTTAATTAATACAATGATCATAATTTTACGACCATTTATATAGTCTACTCTACAGTTTATGATTCTATACCAATCACAGGTAGAGCCAACAAGTGGTAAGGGCATATTAAACGTTATTCAAGCATAATTTATTATGTCTTCTCTACTAGTTCCTTGATTTAATAGCGCTCTTGTAGAACATGAACCGCAATTGAATTGTAAATTACATGTTTAGTTCTTTTAATTGTGTTAGAGTTCTTAAACTACATTTTTTTTAAGGTTATGAGTTCTTAGGTTGATTGTCAAATTGTTTGCAATTAAACTAAAATTGGTTTTTATTTCTCTATGACTGATCGCTTTCATTTCTCTGTGACTGTGGATCGCTGTCATTACTGTGTTGGTTTCTTAATGATAATTTTTGGAAGATAATTGGTCATTTAAATTCTAAAACTAAAGATTATCAATCTAAAAATTGATTTGTATTCATATAAATGTTCCTTCAATTGATTATCAAGCGGTGTTCGATTTACGGGGTCCCCATGTCTTTCTACTTAGGTTTCGATGGTTGTGTGGTGACGGGTTTCTCCAAAAGGGCCTGTAGTTATGATTAATCGAACATTTCACATCGGGGGAGACTCTTATAGTCACGCCTAGAGGGAGTCACTATCTACTGGTTGCCCCTCTCCCCCTTTTTGTTGATAAAAAAAAATGATACTCAGAATGAAGTTATCATGTTGAAAATGTGAAAAATTATTATGACCAATGACCTGAATTAGCCTTTTTTTTTAGGTAATAATTAGCATATTCTTTGTCTATATACGTTATGATATTAACTTTTCACCTTTTTTTGTATTTAATAGATCTTTATTAATCCAGCGTGTATACAAATACAAATATACATCTTATTTTTATCGATTGAGAGACAAAAATTAAAAATTATAGCAAAAAATACACCCCACAATAAATTTCTAGCTCTAGTCTTCGTACAAATGAAACTAACACATTCTAAGTAGGAAAATGCTATTTAGACTTAAAACGTGTATTTGATAATCACAATTATTAGATAGGTAGTAGGTCCCAATAAATACTATGACTCGCAGTGAACTCTAGTCTCGGCGTAGATTGTTTGGCTTTGATTGGATTGGGTTGATCTTTTCACCAATGGCCTATATATATTTGACCAATCAATGCTTCGACCGGTCTGATTCCTTTGACAAATACACACCTTACCTAGCCGGCAACATGCAGATGCTGATTCTCAGCAGATTCAATCCAGTCAAATACAACTCATTTACGTCAAAAACAGAATAAATATTCGTAAGGGAGAAGTCTCTCTTAGTCTAGCCTAAGAGGTTACTAATATTTAAACTTATGACGTATAAGTTTACAACTCGTTTCTGTCATCACTTGAGCTGTCTTTGAAATTATTTGGACATTTCTAACGCCAAAAGAAAGTAAAAACGAAAACGAAGGTCCATCAAATTTCTGTCTAATTATGATATTGAAGGATTTTTTTTGATAAAACAGTACATGTAAAATTGTCTAAATTAGTTATTTTGATAATCAATGATATTAAATGAATCAAACGAAGATCTACCACTACAAATCATATTTTGCTATTCATAATCTTATTCAGAACTTACATACTCCTATAAACAGGAGGAATGATATGACTTTTTTATTCACCACCCCTGTTTCTTCCTTGACAATCTATCTAAGTGGATCCAACGGGGAAAAAACAATTTTTATCGGCATTAAGAAAAAGTTAAAAAAATATGCTTATTCAAAAACTTCTAAACAAAAATCGATTTTTTTAGAAATATTTCAAACGGTTTAATTTTTTTTTTTAATTTTGAATATTTTATTTTATTTTTTAAACCTATGCTTCACATCAAAAAAAGTCAGTTCCAAATGGGTGTAATATTTAATCTACTATTTTAGTACTAGTCATTTCGTTATTGTAAAAATAATCAAAATAATCTTCAACAAATTAAGCAAATAAATAAATAAAGGACCTATATATGCAAAAAAAAAATTGCAATTAAACCTAATGCATACATGCATGAAGGCCAAGAAGAAAATTGAGAGGAGGAAAGTCATTATGCAACCAAAGAGCAAGTCAGTGAGCTTTCTGGTCACCTATATAGCCACCTTGTTTTCCCTCCTTCCCCAAAACATCTCTCTCTCTCTCTCTCTCTCTCTCTCTCTCACACACACACACACACACCACACTAGAAAGTGCAACACAGGAGGAAATTTGTGGAGATATTGGATGCAGGAGTGAGAATAGCAATCAGGTTTCATTCCCACTGTCCTCAGACTGCAAGGATGTACTACTATTCACCCTGCAATTCGGATGGCCACCATAGCCACGATCATGGACCCAATGGTAGCAATGGAGGCTACTCTCTCGCTCAAGACTCGACTACCCAGATGTGTGGTTTTGTTGTCAATGCAGATATGAATTATGATAACAATGATTTTAGTTTTTACTCTTTAGTCTGAAAAGCACACAAGAGTTAACATTGTGTAAGGACTAAGGAGGCTTTCATCGCGGTCTAAATAATTGTACTCCTCAGAAGAAGATGATATTTCTATAGGTGGCTGTCTCTCTTTCTTTCTCTCTTTATTTTTTTCTTAGCAAAAAAAAGATGAAGGCAAAGGAGAGCGCCCATAAACCAACCATAGACTCCCACTGGTGTGATCATAAGGTCCATGACCGCATCTGTTACTCTTCTTGAGAACAAATCTAGTTAGACTAATATAGTGGTTTATCACCGAGCCCCAATGTAGATCCTAAGGCTCGAACATTCAATCTCAAAATGAAAAATTATGTCGGTACCCCACTAGACCACTCTATTCAGTGATTTTCAATAATTGATTTTTGAGTTAATTTTATCTGTAGTAATGAGTTGTGAAAACTTTTTTATGGTTCAAATCAAACGAGTTAGATCTACTAGCTCAAGTAATGGTAACAATCGTTGAATTTGAAAACATAGTCAGCAAAATTTTTTTTTAAGAGATTTAAGCTCGCTTCCTCTATTTTTTTAAATAATATAAAATCAATTAGGTCTAATTGAGCCGGCCAATCCTTGATTCTCTCAAGATTCTCTTAACCAAATATCGATGGGTTAATCTATAATACAAAACAAGGGAGGGCAAGCTTCAATTAACCCATCTGACAATTTTAAATAAATTCATCTAACGATTATCAACATCCCTCTTAAAATTATTTACATTAAATTTTACCTTCGTCTATTGACTCTGCTCTCTCTATCTTTTTTTGGGATCTTTACTCTTCACTTCTCCAAATTAACTGGTTGATATACATTAAATCATATCTTCAAGCACGAATTACCCTTGATCCTTATTTAAGACAAAACTAGATCTTTCATGTCTTCTTCTTTGTGAGTTCTATTTTGTCTTCTTTATGGAAGATGACCTAGAGATTCCTTCTAATTTTTAAAATATCATTTATTTGTTCATTTCACATCCCTACCGTCAAAAGACTTATATGTGTAAAAAGTAATGACGGCAGTGAAAATACCTCCTTAAATGACAATTTTTCCCAATAAATACAAAATTACAAGATATCTATAATAATAAGATAGAACTTAATTTGAATCTTTTTTTACTTCAAATTTTAATTTAATTTTAATTCATTTGAAAAAGCACAATGATAGCTTATATTCATTCTAATTTTAACTCAACAGTCTAGATTTTATCTAATTCTTCCAATTAGATCTAATGACCCACAATTCATCTCACTTACAAAAAAATCCCGCCCAAATGGAACCCAACCCCTACACGCTGCCCACCCTTGCACTCTACACCAACCCAACGGATACTCTCTCTCTCTCTCTCTCTCCCTCCCAGAAGATCAACTTAGACGCGTTATCTCTCTCTCCCAGAAGACTGCTCACCTTTCACATGTACGAATTTGGTTGTTAAGTTTTGTAAGAAATTAAATGATAGGGTTCTCCAATTGGGGTTTTCCATGACATTGTGGTTAAATTAAAATTGTTGTTGTGGTTGCCAATTAAACTTACTTCGTTTTGATGCATAATTTTTTTTTCATGATTTTTTTATCGAGTGAGTTGTAAAAGTAGAGAATGAATCAACCATTGGAGTGCTAATTTTTAACAAACCTTCTGATGTTGTTATCAACTAATTGGTTTTGATGTAGGTTGTAGAAGTTCGAACCTTGGTGTGTAGTGGATGAGGTTAAAAATTACACAGCAGCACACACACACACACACATCTGCACACACACACACACTGCACAGCAGCTCACAAACTCACAAATCTGTTTGTGATTTGTGTTTGGGTTTTTGAATTTGGATTAATTTGAATTTTTGAATGTTTGTGTTTAATTTGGGTGTTNCATGGACAACATATTAGGAATATTTTAGACTGTTCATTCGAATCCTATTAGATGAAAAACTTCATTCCATATACCTATCAATCGAAACTCTAAATTTAAACCTCTTTCATACCCCCATCAAACAAAACGGATTAGCAAACTCTTCGAAGAACCTACATTTAAGTAATCTGTTTTCTACACCATATCGAAGAACTTGTTAATCTGCTTTGTTTGATAGATATGAAAACCTCTAATCTATTGTCCATGTGGTGAGCATGTGAGACATTATGTCCAAAAACCTAACAGATGTTGACAGAAAGACTTAATTGCTAAAATTTTAGNAAAAAAAAATTTATTATTATTATTATTATTAAAAATCCTAATAAAAGGGGTAAAATAATAATTAATTGTTAAATTATGGGTCAAAAACGTAAATTTTAAAAAAATAATAATAATAAATTGATACTATATATATATATATATATAAGTGGAAGTGGAAGACTTTGTCTTCTACTTTTTATTTTCTTCTCCAGCCAGCGAGACAGAGTGAGTGAGAAAAAAAAATGAATTTTTTATTTTTTTTTTCTTTTCTTCATTCTCAGATCTACGGAAATTTAACCGTTTATTCGCTTCGGGCCAAGAACTAAAGTTGCTCTACTCAGCGAGAGTTACGCAACCACACCAAATATTGTATTTTTCTCCGAAGGAATATCAAAGCCGATAATCTAGGCCTAAAACTTAGGAAGCTAAATTTGGATTTCCTTGGCGTTCTAGTAAGTGGTCTCACGCTACGAGAGGTAGGATTTCCCCTATTTAGATTTAATTTCAACTTAAAATATGGTATATGGAATGAGTAGATTATGAGTATATATCACATGTTAGGTCTTGACTAGTGTGACTAGTGGGTCAAAATATAGAATTTATAATTAATCTTGTGATTAATAAAATTCTATTGTGATTAACTTGGTGTAAGTTAATGTTAGTAGTTTAAAACATGTTAATTGTATGTTAGCATTACTTTATATTTTAATGGCAGATCAAGTTTAATAAAATTAGTAACTTGTTATATGATTGTGAAATAATATATATATGTTAAATGATTATTTAACATATGATTATTTTAGTGGACTTGTGCTTATGTTAAACATGTTGTCATGTTACAAGTCATATCATGCTAGTTGTGTAAATTGATGTGCTATTTAGGTGTTTGATTAAATGCCTAGGTGAATACAAGTATGTTAGTTGAGTTGATTATCTTACATAACATGCTTGAGATCGTGTTAAAATGTCATTATATTGTATTTATTATGTAATAGACATTGTATTTCATTATGCATGGGTTGCACTACATTCATGGGTATTGACATGGGTGGGAGTGTATGCATGATATGAAATCAATCACCACATAGGTGGTTGAACGTGGACTCGGAAAAGTCGCACCAAGGTTCGGTTGAGTCGCACGGGAAATTAAATGGATAAATGTGTTGGGGACAACAAGAAGGGCTAAATTCTCTCTCGGGTGCAAAACCCGCTCACTTGGTTTATACACTTTCCANTATGAATTTAGTTTATTTTTTGCGTGGATTGTGAATTTTAGTTTAATGAGTAGCCTTAATGAAATTGATAGATTTAGGTGATGTGCACTTAAGTCAAGAACCCATTTCAACTAACTTTTTTGGAGATTAAGTGAAAGAGTCATTAGCGTCCTGAGTGGTAAATTTTTTTTAACTATGTGAATGACTGTGTTTTTATTTCTACTCTTTTAAATTTATGGCTCTTTCATAATTACAGGTTTGCCTCCTCAATACCGAGATTCAGTCTAGGTTTATACAACTACTCCACCTTGGTGCTTTGAAGTGAGATTTTTTGGCTTGATGTACTAAGTGTTTTATTTGCCTAGGTGATATACATCTTATTTGTGGTTTTGAATATGAATTTTAGTTTATTTTTTGTCTGGATTGTGAATTTTAGTTTAATGAGTAGCCTTAATTAAATAGATAGATTTAGGTGATGTGCACTTAAGTCAAGAACCCATTTCAACTAACTTTTTTGGAGATTAAGTGGTGGTCATCAGTGCAGAGGGTCATGGAAAGGAAGTAAGTATGTCAATTGAATTGTTTGCATTTGAAATTATATGTTAAGTGCGATTTTTTATGTCTAATTTATTTACCACAATTCCATATTTATTATGAGGAAAAGGGTCATGGAAAGGAAGTAAGTATGTCAATTGAATTGCTTGCATTTGAAATTCTATGTTAAGTGCGATTTTTTGTGTCTAATTTATTTACAACAATTCCGTATTTATTATGAGGAAAATGTTTTATGGCAAACAATTGTTGTATTGCTTCAGTGAAAAGAACTCAAATTGTAATATTTTTCGTGATGTCCTATGTTGTTATTGCTATGATCAACATATTGCATCTTATTGTTGACTAGTTCTTCATAGAGTTGTGTTACCAATAATCTAATTCAATGCAAAATTGAATTGAAAATACCAAAGGAATATGCCAAATTCCTTTTAATCTTTGATTCCATATGGGTGAGCATTGAAGAGTTTGAATATCTAAGGGATTGAACTATTATGAGTGTTTCTGTAGTTGCGAAAATAAGAGTATATAACTTATTGTTCATTTTCTATGTTTACGACCTTTCTATCGAGAACTCAATTGCTTTTAAATGGTACAATGCTCAAGAGGAGATTCTTGGAAAGAAATAAAGGTATGTGTTGGTTTCGTTTTCAATTTTCTTCCCTTTTTCTACAATGCTAACTAATTTACATGGTTGCAGTTATTAATTTCCTTTCTCTCTCTCAAGACTCAAATGTGCACTACTCAAATTGAGTCTAAAATTTATATTGTTTTGGTAGTCTTAGAATTGTTTTTGATGGATTTGGGGTTAAATTTATGAGTGGCATTGCATTAATTCTTTTATCTCACAACACCATCACCGTAAGATATTTATGGTGGTCTTCTTCATTTTAGTTGGAGTTTGTTCAGGTCAAGTTTTTTTTTTAAAAAAAATTTGTCTTTTCGGGTTTAGTTTAAGTTTGTGTAAANACCTCCCCACAAAGACACAAGAAAATGAATTAATTAGTCATTAAGTGTACATAACACCAATGATGGGGGTTTGGAATGCCCGGATACATACGCATGACCTTGCATGTGTTATGGGAGCTCAGGATGGGGCTCGGGGTTGGTATTGCTTGCGTGAGTCTCATCTCATGGCATGACATGATTTATGACATTCAATCATAATAGACTTATTTGAATGAATGTATCAAATGATTATTGCATGTGACATTCCATATGCATTTAGGTTGAGAGGTATTCTCTATAGGAGTTACCCTATTGAGCGTTGGCTCACCCTTTATGGGAACATTTTTCAGGTATCGCACAGGCGTCCACCGAAGGCGAGGTCATGGGCCCGCTTTGACGACAGAGCCGGTCTGTGGCTTTTATTTTGACATTGTAGTCCCTTGTTTATACTTACTTTTGGCCTTGTATAATTTTTGTAACAAACATTTGTTTATATTTACAAAGGCATGTATATGGGACTCTTTTGGGACATTTATTCTTTTACGAATAAATGTATGTACTGATAATGATTATGGTAGTATTCGAGACTATACAATTGTGAATGGATAGATAGACCCGGTGTGGTCAATATTGTACAGGTTGCGTTTTGAGTAGAGCTCCTCGTACAAAGGAGACTCTGCCCAAATTTTGTTAAGTTATGGATCCCGAAAAATGGAGCATAACGGTGTGGTATCAAATTACACGATATCCACCAGTATTACACGGGTCGATGGATAATCAATCGGATAATTACAGACACCCGGATTATAGGGTGTCACATGTTTTTTTCCTTAATTTTGGTTTTTTCCTTAATTTTGGTTCTGGGAATTGGATGTGTATGTATTAGGTTTTTCCTTAATTTCATTTATTTAATTAGGATCTTGATATTCTGTTTGTAAGTAGAATGGGACTTTTTGAGAATATGAACATGTTCTCATTGTGAAGTTGTTTGTGTTTCCCTAAGTTTCTTGAAGTGCTCTTTCTCATTGTGAAGTTGATAGGTGTATCCAGGAGGAGGGTTCTGTCAAGTATTCTTAACATTTGTAAAATTAAGAGTGTTGATTTTAATATATTGTGTTTGTAATTGATTGATGGGGAAATGTATCATGTTCTTCATGTTTTGCACTATTAAGTTTTCATGTTTGTTGAAATGCCTGAGAACTAGGCAACGTCCTGAGTGGTAAATTTTTTTTACTCATGTGAATGACTGTGTTTTTATTTCTACTCTTTTAAATTACGATTCTTTCATAATTATAGGTTTGCCTCCTCAATACCGAGATTCAGTCTGGGGTTATACAATTACTCCACCTTGGTGCTTTGAAGTGAGATTTTTTGGCTTGATGTACTGAGTGTTTTATTTGCCTAGGTGATATACATCTTATTTGTGGTTTTGAATATGAATTTAGTTTATTTTTTGTGTGGATTGTGAATTTTAGTTTAATGAGTAGCCTTAATGAAATTGATAGATTTAGGTGATGTGCACTTAAGTCAAGAACCCATTTCAACTAACTTTTTTGGAGATTAAGTGAAAGAGTCATTAGCATCCTGAGTGGTAAATTTTTTTTAACTATGTGAATGACTGTGTTTTTATTTCTACTCTTTTAAATTTATGGTTCTTTCATAATTACAGGTTTGCCTCCTCAATATCGAGATTCAGTCTAGGTTTATACAACTACTCCACCTTAGTGCTTTGAAGTGAGATTTTTTGGCTTGATGTACTGAGTGTTTTATTTGCCTAGGTGATATACAACTTATTTGTGGTTTTGAATATGAATTTTAGTTTATTTTTTGTCTGGATTGTGAATTTTAGTTTAATGAGTAACCTTAATTAAATAGATAGATTTAGGTGATGTGCACTTAAGTCAAGAACCCATTTCAACTAACTTTTTTGGAGATTAAGTGGTGGTCATCAGTGCAGAGGGTCGTGGAAAGGAAGTAAGTATGTCAATTGAATTGTTTGCATTTGAAATTATATGTTAAGTGCGATTTTTTATGTCTAATTTATTTACAACAATTCCATATTTATTATGAGGAAAAGGGTCATGGAAAGGAAGTAAGTATGTCAATTGAATTGCTTGCATTTGAAATTCTATGTTAAGTGCGATTTTTTGTGTCTAATTTATTTACAACAATTCCGTATTTATTATGAGGAAAATGTTTTATGGCAAACAATTGTTGTATTGCTTCAGTGAAAAGAACTCAAATTGTAATATTTTTCGTGATGTCCTATGTTGTTATTGCTATGATCAACATATTGCATCTTATTGTTGACTAGTTCTTCATAGAGTTGTGTTACCAATAATCTAATTCAATGCAAAATTGAATTGAAAATACCAAAGGAATATGCCAAATTCCTTTTAATCTTTGATTCCATATGGGTGAGCATTGAAGAGTTTGAATATCTAAGGGATTGAACTATTATGAGTGTTTCTGTAGTTGCGAAAATAAGAGTATATAACTTATTGTTCATTTTCTATGTTTACGACCTTTCTATCGAGAACTCAATTGCTTTTAAATGGTACAATGCTCAAGAGGAGATTCTTGGAAAGAAATAAAGGTATGTGTTGGTTTCGTTTTCAATTTTCTTCCCTTTTTCTACAATGCTAACTAATTTACATGGTTGCAGTTATTAATTTCCTTTCTCTCTCTCAAGACTCAAATGTGCACTACTCAAATTGAGTCTAAAATTTATATTGTTTTGGTAGTCTTAGAATTGTTTTTGATGGATTTGGGGTTAAATTTATGAGTGGCATTGCATTAATTCTTTTATCTCACAACACCATCACCGTAAGATATTTATGGTGGTCTTCTTCATTTTAGTTGGAGTTTGTTCAGGTCAAGTTTTTTTTTTAAAAAAAATTTGTCTTTTCGGGTTTAGTTTAAGTTTGTGTAAAACTAAATATGTAGTTTATGGTTGTCTAATCAAATTGTTGCATGTATTTTTACATTAGATTCAATTTTAGGTTCTTTATTGCGATTATTTACTGATATTTTAGGGATTATGTTTGTTTCCTTTTGATTAAGCTTGGGCTAAGAAAATATTTGAACGCTACTGATCTGGAGACAGGTAACTGAGCTTTGCTATAGATTTATTTCTTTTAGGTTAAAGGATTTATTACAACTGAAAATAAAGCTTGGACAAGTTTTACCTTTCGAAAGAAAAAAAAGTTTGGGCAAGTTTTTATTTTACCTTGATGTTAATGATTTGTTTTCTNGTTTTTCCTTAATTTCATTTATTTAATTAGGATCTTGATATTCTGTTTGTAAGTAGAATGGGACTTTTTGAGAATATGAACATGTTCTCATTGTGAAGTTGTTTGTGTTTCCCTAAGTTTCTTGAAGTGCTCTTTCTCATTGTGAAGTTGATAGGTGTATCCAGGAGGAGGGTTCTGTCAAGTATTCTTAACATTTGTAAAATTAAGAGTGTTGATTTTAATATATTGTGTTTGTAATTGATTGATGGGGAAATGTATCATGTTCTTCATGTTTTGCACTATTAAGTTTTCATGTTTGTTGAAATGCCTGAGAACTAGGCAACGTCCTGAGTGGTAAATTTTTTTTACTCATGTGAATGACTGTGTTTTTATTTCTACTCTTTTAAATTACGATTCTTTCATAATTATAGGTTTGCCTCCTCAATACCGAGATTCAGTCTGGGGTTATACAATTACTCCACCTTGGTGCTTTGAAGTGAGATTTTTTGGCTTGATGTACTGAGTGTTTTATTTGCCTAGGTGATATACATCTTATTTGTGGTTTTGAATATGAATTTAGTTTATTTTTTGCGTGGATTGTGAATTTTAGTTTAATGAGTAGCCTTAATGAAATTGATAGATTTAGGTGATGTGCACTTAAGTCAAGAACCCATTTCAACTAACTTTTTTGGAGATTAAGTGAAAGAGTCATTAGCGTCCTGAGTGGTAAATTTTTTTTAACTATGTGAATGACTGTGTTTTTATTTCTACTCTTTTAAATTTATGGCTCTTTCATAATTACAGGTTTGCCTCCTCAATACCGAGATTCAGTCTAGGTTTATACAACTACTCCACCTTGGTGCTTTGAAGTGAGATTTTTTGGCTTGATGTACTGAGTGTTTTATTTGCCTAGGTGATATACAACTTATTTGTGGTTTTGAATATGAATTTTAGTTTATTTTTTGTCTGGATTGTGAATTTTAGTTTAATGAGTAACCTTAATTAAATAGATAGATTTAGGTGATGTGCACTTAAGTCAAGAACCCATTTCAACTAACTTTTTTGGAGATTAAGTGGTGGTCATCAGTGCAGAGGGTCATGGAAAGGAAGTAAGTATGTCAATTGAATTGTTTGCATTTGAAATTATATGTTAAGTGCGATTTTTTATGTCTAATTTATTTACCACAATTCCATATTTATTATGAGGAAAAGGGTCATGGAAAGGAAGTAAGTATGTCAATTGAATTGCTTGCATTTGAAATTCTATGTTAAGTGCGATTTTTTGTGTCTAATTTATTTACAACAATTCCGTATTTATTATGAGGAAAATGTTTTATGGCAAACAATTGTTGTATTGCTTCAGTGAAAAGAACTCAAATTGTAATATTTTTCGTGATGTCCTATGTTGTTATTGCTATGATCAACATATTGCATCTTATTGTTGAGTAGTTCTTCATAGAGTTGTGTTACCAATAATCTAATTCAATGCAAAATTGAATTGAAAATACCAAAGGAATATGCCAAATTCCTTTTAATCTTTGATTCCATATGGGTGAGCATTGAAGAGTTTGAATATCTAAGGGATTGAACTATTATGAGTGTTTCTGTAGTTGCGAAAATAAGAGTATATAACTTATTGTTCATTTTCTATGTTTACGACCTTTCTATCGAGAACTCAATTGCTTTTAAATGGTACAATGCTCAAGAGGAGATTCTTGGAAAGAAATAAAGGTATGTGTTGGTTTCGTTTTCAATTTTCTTCCCTTTTTCTACAATGCTAGCTAATTTACATGGTTGCAGTTATTAATTTCCTTTCTCTCTCTCAAGACTCAAATGTGCACTACTCAAATTGAGTCTTAAATTTATATTGTTTTGGTAGTCTTAGAATTGTTTTTGATGGATTTGGGGTTAAATTTATGAGTGGCATTGCATTAATTCTTTTATCTCACAACACCATCACCGTAAGATATTTATGGTGGTCTTCTTCGTTTTAAATTTATGAGTGGCATTGCATTAATTCTTTTATCTCACAACACCATCACCGTAAGATATTTATGGTGGTCTTCTTCATTTTAGTTGGAGTTTGTTCAGGTCAAGTTTTTTTTTTAAAAAAAATTTGTCTTTTCGGGTTTAGTTTAAGTTTGTGTAAAACTAAATATGTAGTTTATGGTTGTCTAATCAAATTGTTGCATGTATTTTTACATTAGATTCAATTTTAGGTTCTTTATTGCGATTATTTACTGATATTTTAGGGATTATGTTTGTTTCCTTTTGATTAAGCTTGGGCTAAGAAAATATTTGAACGCTACTGATCTGGAGACAGGTAACTGAGCTTTGCTATAGATTTATTTCTTTTAGGTTAAAGGATTTATTACAACTGAAAATAAAGCTTGGACAAGTTTTACCTTTCGAAAGAAAAAAAAGTTTGGGCAAGTTTTTATTTTACCTTGATGTTAATGATTTGTTTTCTTGGGTAGAGTCTTGATCTGGAAATTCAGAGTCTTTATTGATTTCCTTGAATTTATAGTTTGAGTTCTAACTTATTATTTTTGAACCGTGTTTGATAAAGGGTGAAAATAAATTTGCAATTTGTATTGCTTCAATTTCAAAACTTCAATCATTGATTTTATAGGTTGTCTATATTTCTTTAAGTTGGTGAACCAAATGATGTGGTGAATAGAAGTTGAGTCATTCTATTCCCAATGGCACACACACTCACACAACACGTGTAATTAGCATTTTATAGGTTGTCTATATTTCTTGAAGTTCTATTTTTAGGAAATTGTCAAAATTGTGTAAACGAACAAAAAATATGTTTTGATTAAACATTGGCTATTTTTTTATTCAGCATAATGCCTTTACGAGAATATTCATATTAGTAATATTTGGTTAAGCATGTATGCAAAGTGTGGGTATGTTAAGGATGCAACTCAGGTTTTCAGCTTAATTCGTGTCCCTATTTAGTGTTTGATTTTTGTTGAGTCCACAATTAATGTTCAATTATTTTATGAATTGTATGGTATCTTTAGGCACAATTTATCTCTATCTATAATAATAAGATACAACAAAAATTAAATCAGTTAGAAGTTAGAAATACTTAGGTGCCACTACTCACACATGAATTTGTGCATACTCTCCTTGATGTTTACGATCGACCAACTAGATTGAAAATCAATGATGATGTATTTTATTTATTTTTCTTCTTTCATTGTGTTCAAGATCAATGTTCACTTTTTTTTAATTACATCGTACTTTCAAATGCGGGTTAAAGTTCATTCTCATCAGGCATTTGTGTGGTGATAACTCCTAGATCCAAAGAAGACGATGATGAAGGAAGTTTTTTCTGTGCACATGTGTGCAGTTTGTATGNACATCGTACTTTCAGATGCGGGTTAAAGTTCATTCTCATCAGGCATTTGTGTGGTGGTAACTCCTAGATCCAAAGAAGATGATGATGAAGGAAGTTTTTTCTGTGCACATGTGTGTTTTTTGTGTGCAGTTTGTAAGTGTTTTATTTATTTCGTGTTTAATACGGCAAACTAATTACACATGGTTATGATGATATGTTTGGTTTTGATGTGAATTAGTAGTTGGGTATGGAATTGAGTTGTGATATATAATAATTGTGGTGGAAATAGAATTGAATTGTAATGATATGAGCCATTATTATGATTGTTATATATAATTGTAAGTTTTGTAGACAGATTGAAATCTTATTGGATTCTTATTTTTAGAGGAAGTTTTGTCGAAATTTTTAAAAAATTAGTGGGGACTAGATTGATTTCAATTTATTTAATTAAAACAAATTATGTAAAAATTNATATAATTGTAAGTTTTGTAGACAGATTGAAATCTTATTGGATTCTTATTTTTAGAAGAAGTTTGGTCGAAATTTTTAAAAAATTAGTGGGGACTAGATTGATTTCAATTTATTTAATTAAAACAAATTATGTAAAAAGTATTTCAAACTGATGGTTTATTTTAGGTTGCAAAGTGCCCGTAGGCACAATAGTATTTTTTAAGTTTTAATTCAATTTTTCGTTACTTTGTGCTTTTAGACACGGGCAATTACTAATTACTCCTATACTAAAACATCCCTTATTCTCTTTTTGAATAAAACTAATCTTCAACCAAAACAATTATATGTCTTTCACATCTATTCTCTGTCTCTCTCTCTCTGTNACTAAAACATCCCTTATTCTCTTTTTGAATAAAACTAATCTTCAACCAAAACAATTCTATGTCTTTCACATCTATTCTTTGTCTCTCTCTCTCTCTCACCCACCCAAAAGTCGTCAGAACCGTTCACCATCACTTGAATGTTAATTAGTCAAAAATTGAATGCCAATTCAATAAAAATGAAGGCCAACTTGATGTTAATTTTGAATATTACATTATATAATTTTGTATAGTTGAAAAATTGATCTATATAAGAATTTCAAAACAAATTACAATCTAAAACACCATACTAAGCTCCAACCCTCATCGCACACCACAACCCAAAACGCCGTTATACCTTGTACCCATACTCGTACCACATATACAATTAAGTCACGATCCAGGTAACACTGTGTTCAACCTTCACTAGTGACTCTCGTGTTTATCTGATACTTCTTGTTTGTGAATTATTACAAGTATCGTTTATTTTGTAGGGATGAGATTATGGGTCTAATGTGACTATCCGTTAGAGAGGTTCCACATTATCAAAAAAGAAGTAAATGGAATAATACAAAAATATATAACAACTGATGGTTTAACAAAGAACATAACCCTTAATAGAGCTCAATAACGAATCAGGATTCACATAGCCAATCTAAAAAATGTAAAGGGCAAGACTTTGTAGAGTTGAGGTTGTTTGGCAATTGGCACACTAGGTAAGAATTTCATTACTTAGACTTCAAACCGATGATAAGTAAAATCATTATATTATATTGAAGCATGCTACCAAATTGAATTGAGAACATTAATCCCTCAATTACAATATTATTCAGTAATCAACCAGCTATTCTTCTTTATGACTTTTGGTTCTATGTACTGATAAGCATTTAATCCCCGAAAAATAATTGAATTCATGGAATAATGACAGAATTTTGAGATTTGATGGAATTTCAAAGCCCGGCATCATGTGATTCCAGACAATCGCTTTAATAGAATTCTTACCCGGTTGAGAATGAAAAATCTGCGTATGTAGTCCCCAAGCTTTCAAGCGGCAAAAGCAGTGATTCCATCGGCAGGCACTAGTTCTGGAATTGAAACTCCCGTTTGGGAAAGTGACACCTCTTACAACTTCATATGACCAAAACCTCCTTTAAATGAACCATAAAGAGGCCGTGATCTCCTGAAACTGAAAATATCCTCGATTTGAACAGAGTTTGGTCCAACAGGTTCAGTTTTTTCTGCTCTGTACTCTGAAGAATGCGAGCTCGCATACACATGTACACTCAATGACTTCTTTCGAGGAGCACCAACTTTTATATATTCGTTAAAGAAATCTATCAATTCCTCTCGAGTCAGCTTCTTTAGTGCTGCAACCTGTTTCATCGAAAGCATTAACAAGAATGGTTTTGGGATCTACTGTTCGAATAATAATTGCTTGTTTTGGATTGTCTCATGTTGCTTGGAGCAATCCCTTGTCTCTGATTTATTGCTCGAAAACAGAGCAACAATTGAACAAGAAACTCCAGGCATGAAGGGTATTTCGAAAATGAAAGAAAATTGACAAATTCTTTCCAGTCACATTCACGGAAACAGAATATCAACATACCTCACACTCTCTCCTGTCAAATTTCAGGGTCCCATCAAAAATTTCATGCCAGTAAAATGATGATTCTTCCCTTAAATTCTTGTGCTTCTCAAGCTTCATGTCAATCAGTGCAGTAACATTGCTCTGTGTGACCACCAGAACAGAAGTTACATGTTTGTGACTGCTATTTCTTTTGAAATCATTAGTTTGTGAAGACAAATTAAATTTTGCTCCACTTACCAGCTAAGTCATGTAATTCATTTATAAAAAATCAAAGACAAAAGCAAACTACAGCCAAGACAATGAGAAAATGTGTGGTTGACACATTCCACCATGCTTCTGTGCATAAGCCTAAATCATGTTCCAATTTACAGGCCGTCAGGTACATTTAACTACCTTTGCAGTGATTATGCGAAACAGAGAACAACAAAGCAACAGCACAATTTCATTGCAAATAATTTAACATGTCCATGATAGACACTGTAGAAGTATGAAAGAGAAGACTAGTTGAGTCAATAATATTATTCTGAAAAAAAAAAAAAAAACAGAGAATAGCCTTATATTGGTATTTGGAGCTGGCCTGTATACTATTTGCTAATTACAGGTTCAAACTCACATGCAACACCAATTGCATGTAATTCCATGAAACATCATAGTTTTCATTATTATTGTTAGAGCATTCAACCCAAAACCAATTGGCAATGGGTTGAATGACCCCTCAAATATAAACCAACCTTGATAGTCCTAATCAATGTTACTTGGATCATGGGTCGATTAAGTATATGGTATGGGTACACAGTAGGCCACTTTCTTAATACACAGTGCGACGGGAGTAGACTTAGCTAGTACGGTATTTTAGGTCGCAATTCGTTTTGAAACCTTTATCTAGACCACTTTCACTACTATATAAAGTTATATAGTACATCTATAAACATGTAGTCAATTACTATTTATTTTAGATTTATGCTCAATTTCATATCATCTAAAATTATATATACATATATATCCATCCACACAGATCAATTAATATTAATTTCATATTCTTGATATATGTTCTAAAGCAAATCGATTTGATGTTAGTATCACAATTTGGGGCTAGACATTTAGTTGATTTAGATCGTGAACCCATCCCTCTTGAGATCATTGTACCTAGATCGTTAGTCGTAAGGGTTTAACGATTTTTGGTAACTATGGTCCTAATTATTCGATGTGGGATACAAGCTCTTTTAACACCCTTCCTCAAATGGGACCCGGACTCGCACGTGGGGTCAACAAACAAACAACTATGCATACCAGAAAATGCAAATGGGTATGAGACTTGGCCCACTATCTACTAAAGGCCAACTCTGAAATCATGTCAGAACATCCAACCCAAAACCAATTGACAATGGGTGGAGTGACCCCTCAAGTATATAAACCAACCTTGGTGGTACTAATCATTTGATGTGTGATACAAACTCTCTTAACAATTATGACAAGTGATAAATGTCTATTTGTCATGTTAACTAGTAATTTAAACTGAGGCAAAACACGAACTTCAGGTGAAAAGAATGGCATGACATGTAGATAAGATGAAGAAATTTGCAAAATAAAGAATGACCTCAAGATTACTGAAAATAACAAGGGATCTTTATCTCCTATTGCATGGATTTAGAAAGTAAGTTTTATAGAACAAAATATGAAAATTCATGGCATGGATGGAGAAAACAGGTCATGTAGTATAAAATAAGAAAAATATGACAGATGACATAACTTAATAAGCAATATGACTTGGCTAAATGGACAACCAAAAGTCCAAGGGAATAGAGTACTGAGCATTCAAAAGGTTCCAAATGCTATGTCACACGATGGTATAACATGGATGAACCAGCGGTCAAACCAGAAATCATAAAGGTGAAGTTACAGCATATAGCATAACCTGAGATATCTCAATTGGCCAGTTATGGAAAGGGTGTATGGAAACATGGGGTAAACTATAGGCGCCATAAGTTTTTCCCCAGATATATTGTGCTATATGGCCAGTATTGTAGTGGGGATTATAAGAAACTTGGAGGTTGATTCTCCACATAGGTCTGATGTTTAACCATAGAATTGCAGCCGCATGGAGCTAACCCCAAATAGTCGCATAAAGAATTGTTGAACCAGCAATGAATGAACTGAATCACCCCAAATAGTCACAAAAAAAATTATTGAGAAAGCAATGAACTGAATCACCCCGAATAGTCACAAAAAGAATTATTGAGCAAGCAATGAACTGAATCACCCATTCTACGGGAGACTAACAAAACTAGATTAGATGCATTAAGCAAAAGTACAATAATGGAACCAGGGGAAGAACTCATGAGTTACCAATGGCTGGCTAAAAAAGTGTCAAGATATTCATTCTTATCAACAAGCTATAGTGCTTTCAAAGTAACATGTCAGATGTGCTCTTAAGGTGCCCTTATAACCTGATAAGACTTGAAGGCAGGATCATTTTCATATTTGCGATTTTCAAAAGGATTGTGCAACAGTAATTACAAGCAAGGATCAAAATTTCATTTCAGTGTATTGTTTCGATCACCTAGGAAACGGAAACATTTCGACCTGTTTCGAAAACAGAATAAAAAAAAATTAAAAAATTATTTTTTCAAAACATTAGTCGAAATATACCAAAATATAACATTCTGAAATAATTTTGCAAATGTATTGAAATATAACAAAATATTTTGAAACATTATAGAACACCGAGAAGTATTAGAATTTTAATTCTATCACTGATTCGTTTCGATCTACTGAAAACGGAAACATTTCGGATGTTTCAACCGTTTCGAAACGATATTTTGATCCTCGATTACAAGTTAGGAAGCACGGATACTCCGACGGTCGTTGTGGCAATGTCCGACATGGATACGCATGTCCAGTAGTCGGACACGTGTAGAAGTATCCTAAGTAGTGACAAAGGTTTTTTTTAGTCAGATACGTCTCGGACACGACGGGGACATGGCCGGGACACGGCGGGATATTTTTTGTTATTTTAAAAAATTAGGGGGTCGAAACAAAAATAAATAAATAAATAAGCCAAACTATGTCGTTTGGCTTGAAAAAAAAAAAAGAAAGGGCAAAAGCCATCGTGAAGCTTCGACAATCGACATTTAGTGTGTTTGACTGAGAGAGAGAGAGAGAGAGAAAGAGAGAGAGAGAGAGAGAGAAGGGAAAAGGAGAACGATGGTCGATCGAGAACCAGAGTAGGAGAAGAAGAAGGAGAGTGAAGATGAAGGGAGACTAACCTGCGACTGCGATCTGGACCTGACGACCTACGATTACTGCCCAGTCTTGCAGGTTCTTCTTCTTGCTTCAATTTTCTTTTTTTTCAAATCTGCTATTGGCTGCTCTTACTTCTTCTGGTCTATGTGGAGTCTGGACTTTTAAAAAATTTGATTAGGTTACTTTGATTGGGTTAGGGTGTTATGGTTTTCAAAATTTGAGAATTTTTTGTTGTTGTTATTGTGCTGTTATTTTTCTGTCTTCTTGTTGTGTTCTTGCCTTTAGGGGTTTTTTTTTGGTCTGGTGCTATGTTGCTTGCTAGTTGCTGCCTTCGGGATTTTTTTTTTTGGTATTGGTCATCTGTGTAACTGTGTTGTTGCCTTCTGTGCTAGTGTGCTACTGCCATTTTCCTAGCTAGCTTCTCTGCAATTTTTTTTTTTTGGTCATTTGTGCTGCTGCCAGCTGGTTTTGTTATTATTAATGTTGTTGTTATATATATAAAAATATATATAATTATTTTAATTAGTCGTATCCTCGCCGTACCCGTATCCTATATTTTGAGATTTTGCCGTATCGCCGTGTCCGTATCATATCGGATACGACACCCATGTCCGTATCCGTGCTACTTAGATTACAAGTAAGTTTCCCAGTATTCAGTTGATGCTCCTCAACACACTATTTGCATTTCCCATCCTAAAGGTCCAAATACCTAACATCTTTATTGATCAGTAAGCACTACTTCCCTCCCAGAAGTGAAGAAAAATGCAGTACAAAATTCCCAAGGCAACCCCAATGCAGGTTATACATCAATATAAATGTGGGAAGGGAAGTTGCTTGCAGAGAGCATGGTCATTTATCTCACCTTGAATTCATCACTGGACATCTCATAAAGTTTACTCTCAAACATCTTGAGAAATGCCTCAACCCTCAAATCAATATGTCTAGGACCCTGCCAAGATCAACAAAGAGTTTGTTGCCCAAGTGATGAATCATATCAAATCCAGAAAAGAAAATAGTGCTACATACCTGTTATTTTATTTTATTTTATCTTATCTCTTATTCAAATTATCATTATCATTATCACTATGACGTTTACTACTCACATTAAGCGAGAACAACAAATTATACCTTTACTGCAGATTGAATGATAAACTGCACTCCACGGATACCGAAATCATTCCTACAGTAAAAGAAATATGAATTATTTCCAATAAGTAAAAGGAAGTGACTTAAAAATTTACAAGATATAAAATAGACAACCTATGCCAGGCGGACTCCAGGAGAAGCATACCTCTGCATAAGCACAGTAATATAACCAAGTTGCTCAACTGATCTAAGCTGGTGGAAAGCCGGTTGCTTTGCAATCAGTGCAAACAGCTGGAGTTTAACATTCAGCATGAAATCATCCTGATGTACCTGAATAGTTAAGTATTTCAGCAATCTTGTGCATTAGAATCTCTGGAAATATGATTCGTCAATTGAACTTGACATATCAAGTATCTAGAATATCTGAGAAAAGGCTTTGCAAAATAAAGTCCATTACTGATGTGATAAACAGAATAAATTTCTCAATTCCATGAAATATTTGTGAATTTACTGTTTTCAGTTTTATGAGGAGACATATATATGCCATCACTCAGACCTTATAAATTTCATTGATTTTAGCTAAAGCTGACAACCCAACACGAGGACAAAAAAAGTACATCTCCAGTGCTAGTTATCTAGTGTTGTTACTATCTCCAAGTAGGTTATTACCATTTCCGAGTATTCTTTTTCCTTCCAAAATGGAGTCACTTTAAGGGGAATATGTATCCTACTCTACATTTTCTAGAAACCAAGTACTGACATAAATGGAACATGTAAGACTGTAGCCTATCTCTCAAAATAACTCCTTCCAAAGTTTGTCATCTTGATAGTTAGGGGCTTTGGGCAGAAGGAGAGTTTATACTCCAATAGCTCCACAACCAAGGAAGTTCCAGAAGCTCCATGACATTCAGATAATTCATCCTTGGAGCATACAGACATTGAAGAAGGTTTTCAAGAATCACAGAGTTACATACAAAATAGAAGATGGGTAATTGTCATATAACAGCGATAGAAATTTTCAGCATATCCTAGAAAGCCAGACATCTAACTAAGGCCATATATTCCAGAACTTTCAACAGCACAGTCAGCAATTAGATGCAGGAATGTAAATACCATGTTTCTGCATTAGGCCACTGCAAAAACTATGACAAAACAGCAACACTGGCTACCAGAAAATAATGAGAAGTTACTTAGATTCGATAGTCTATAATACGTGTAGAAAATTGGCATAGGCATTCAAGCACCTCTCATCGCACTTCCACTAAACAAGTTGTTCGAAACGATAGGCATTATCACGATACTCTATTGTTTCTGTACAACAATGACACTAAGAAGCACAGTTCTTTCAAAAAACAAGGCAAGACAAAATAAAAATGATAAGTAGAGCATATCACAAATGTGGAAAGAAAAGTAATTAGAAGCATGTGAGCAAGGTGCAGAGCTTTTCCACAGATAACCTTCTTGAAGAAGAGGAAACTTCACATCAATGTTATCAGAACCGGACCGATCATCGAACCGGCTAGAGGACTAAGTCAATGATTCACTGGTTCAACCGGTGGGTCAACTAGTCGGACCGGTCATATAATAAAAAAATATATACAATAATTATAAAACATAATAATTAGCTAAAAAAACCAAATATATCTAAAATGCATACAATTTGCTATAAAACAGAAAAAAACACAATAGCAACAAAAAGCAAAACAAGATGCTGCATCCCCATCGCAAAAGCAAAACGAAAAAACCACATTTCCAAAATGCATACAGTTGGAAAGAAGATGCTCCATCCCCATCACCAAAGCAAAACAAAAAAACCACATTTCCAAAATGGATTAAAGCAAAAACAGAGAACTCTACACACGAAGCAATCAGTCCACCTGCACCATCCAGAGCAATGCAGCATCATCAAGATCATGACCCAACAAACCAGCACAAACACAATAGCAACAAAACACTTAGTAGACAGCCCCCAATCAGCAATCAAACCAGAGACAGTAGTAGAAAAAGCAAGACTAAAATCATTCAGGCAACTGCATATTGTTGAGGTGTAAATCTCAAGCTTCTAGATCTTGGTTACTAAGATATGAAAGGAATTTTTTACCTTAAATCTAAATAGATCTTGCCTGAGTTCACTGGTCGCTGGAGCCTGGTAGTGCCTTCTGCGATTTAGGGCAAAAAAAAGCCCCAAATACAAAAAGATTCAAAAACCTGCCGGTTCACGGATTTTTACAAAAACCGACCGGTTTTCCAGTTTTTAACCGGTTCTTTTCCTTAAACGGTCCAACTAAAGAATCAGACCGGTTAAAGTCCCAGTTCACAGTTGAACCGGTCCGGTCCGATTCTGATAACATTGTTTCGCATTCTTCAAAATCGGAAAGCGACAACTCTCCAATTTAACGATCTTTATGTAAAACACAACTCAAAGATGAGAATAGTTGATGCAATCCATAAGATGCTCAAGAAGAGATANATTCGATAGTCTATAATACGTGTAGAAAATTGGCATAGGCATTCAAGCACCTCTCATCGCACTTCCACTAAACAAGTTGTTCGAAACGATAGGCATTATCACGATACTCTATTGTTTCTGTACAACAATGACACTAAGAAGCACAGTTCTTTCAAAAAACAAGGCAAGACAAAATAAAAATGATAAGTAGAGCATATCACAAATGTGGAAAGAAAAGTAATTAGAAGCATGTGAGCAAGGTGCAGAGCTTTTCCACAGATAACCTTCTTGAAGAAGAGGAAACTTCACATCAATGTTATCAGAACCGGACCGATCATCGAACCGGCTAGAGGACTAAGTCAATGATTCACTGGTTCAACCGGTGGGTCAACTAGTCGGACCGGTCATATAATAAAAAAATATATACAATAATTATAAAACATAATAATTAGCTAAAAAAACCAAATATATCTAAAATGCATACAATTTGCTATAAAACAGAAAAAAACACAATAGCAACAAAAAGCAAAACAAGATGCTGCATCCCCATCGCAAAAGCAAAACGAAAAAACCACATTTCCAAAATGCATACAGTTGGAAAGAAGATGCTCCATCCCCATCACCAAAGCAAAACAAAAAAACCACATTTCCAAAATGGATTAAAGCAAAAACAGAGAACTCTACACACGAAGCAATCAGTCCACCTGCACCATCCAGAGCAATGCAGCATCATCAAGATCATGACCCAACAAACCAGCACAAACACAATAGCAACAAAACACTTAGTAGACAGCCCCCAATCAGCAATCAAACCAGAGACAGTAGTAGAAAAAGCAAGACTAAAATCATTCAGGCAACTGCATATTGTTGAGGTGTAAATCTCAAGCTTCTAGATCTTGGTTACTAAGATATGAAAGGAATTTTTTACCTTAAATCTAAATAGATCTTGCCTGAGTTCACTGGTCGCTGGAGCCTGGTAGTGCCTTCTGCGATTTAGGGCAAAAAAAAGCCCCAAATACAAAAAGATTCAAAAACCTGCCGGTTCACGGATTTTTACAAAAACCGACCGGTTTTCCAGTTTTTAACCGGTTCTTTTCCTTAAACGGTCCAACTAAAGAATCAGACCGGTTAAAGTCCCAGTTCACAGTTGAACCGGTCCGGTCCGATTCTGATAACATTGTTTCGCATTCTTCAAAATCGGAAAGCGACAACTCTCCAATTTAACGATCTTTATGTAAAACACAACTCAAAGATGAGAATAGTTGATGCAATCCATAAGATGCTCAAGAAGAGATAAATTCAAAGACATGAAGAATTGTGAAATTTGGCTTGCCATGAAGACAAAGACTTATATGAAACCTTGCATAGCTTTATTTTAGTCCTATTTTTAATTACCTTAAGTTTGTTTGCTAGTATTTAGTAATTTATGTGTCTTCTTTTTTATATTTTTAGGATCAAGGGTATTTTGTAATTTCCAAAATTTTTGGAATGGGTCATATTTTTGGGTCAAATTCTAGTGTTAAATATTCAAGGATTTAAAGTTCTAGTTCTAGTTAATTTTAGTTTTCTAATTTTTAGTGACCAAGAGGTTTTTGAGTTCTAGAGACTTTAGAATCCTAACTTTGGGGATTAAGAGTTCTTAGAACTCTATATATGGTTAGTGTTATTTTTAATAAAAGACAGAGAGAGATATTTCAAAAATTACATGCTTCTTGAGTTGCGTGATGCAATTCTAACCCTTGGTGTGATGCCTAAGGAACCCTAGGAGTGATTCTTAGCCTATTTGACTATTCACATTACTATTTGACAATTCAGGATCTACATTCTGGAGGGGCAATAAGTCATTTTGGCAGAGATGAAACCATTGTCATGGTTGAAGATGAAACCATTGTCATGGTTGAAGACTGTTATTATTGGCCAAATTTGAAGCGAGATGTAGCCAAAGTTGTCTCACGATGTCGGACTAGTCAAATATCAAAGGGAAGAAAGAAAAAGACGGGTTTGTACATGCCATTACTTGGTCCTCATGAACTATGGCAAGACTTAAGTATGGACTTTGCCCTAGAGTTGCCAAGAACCTTTCAGGGTCATAATTCTATCTTCGTGGTGGTGGATTGATATTCGAAGATGGCTCATTTTATTCCTTGTTCAGAGACATCCGATGCCATCCATATTGCTAAACTTTTCTTTAAATAAGTTGTTCGTCTTCACGGGCTCCTGAAACAATTGTCTCGGACCGTGACGTGAAATTTATGAATTACTTTTGGAGAACTTTATGGAAATTGTTGAATAGAAAACTGAAGTTTTTTTCCTCTTTTCATCCTCAAACTAATGGACGAACGGAGGTTGTTAACCGAAGTTTGGACGATCTCCTTTGCTGCCTTGTTGGTGATCATGTTGCTAATTGGGACTAAGTACTTCCTATGGCTGAAGTTACTTATAACAGCTCTGTTAATCAATCTACAGGTCGCAACCCCTTTGAGGGTGTGATAGGTTTTACTTCCTAGGAAACCAATAGATTTAGTTCCCTTACCCATTGAGGCTCGTCCTAGTGTTGAAGCTGATGTTATTGCCAAACACATGCATGAGATACATGATGATGACCAACGAAGGATTGCAACAAGCAACAACAGCTACAAAGCACATGCTGATTTAAGGAAAAAGTTTGTTGAATTCAAGGAATGAGACATAGTTATGGTCCGTGTTAGGCCTAAAAGGTATCCTAAGGGTGTATACAATAAGCTTCATTCAAAAAGTGTTAGCTCTTACAAGATTATGAAGAAAATGAGCTCTAATGCCTATGTTCTTAACTTGCTGAAAAATATGGGAATAAGTAATGTCTTCAATACTGAGAATCTTACTTTATATCGAGCGTATGATGATAATACACCTACAGATGTTACTGTTCCTAAACTCCCACCAGATCCACGGGTGAAGGAAGAGACTGAAGATATTATTGATCATCAACTTGTGTCTACTAGAGGAGGTGGCTATCAAAAGTATCTCATCAAATGGATAGGGGGCCCGCTTTCTGATTGCACGTGGATCACCGATAATGAGTTACAATGCCTAAACCCCAACTTCTATGAACAGTTCCATGCATTTAACTCGCTAGGGTTGAGTTTTTTTAAGCCAGAGAGAGATGATGGGGACAAATGAAAACAACCTTATAAAATTTATAAAAGGCGAGAAAAAGATGCTTCCAAGGCTCAAGCTTTAATTTGACATATGTTAGACGCAGCAAAGCCTACTTGGGAGCTTGCATAAACATAAATGGAGTCTTATTTTTAGTTGTTTTGAGTTAGTTTAATAGTGTTAGGGTTTTATGTGGCTTTTTTATATTTTTTAGAGTCAAAGGTATTTTTGTAATTTTTAGAATTTCTGGAATGAGTCATATTTTTGGATCAAATTCTAGTGTTAAATATTCTAGAATTTAAAGTCCTAGTTCTAGTTAACTTTAATTTCTAATTTTTAGGGACCTAGAGGTTTTGGAGTTCTAGAGACTTTGAAATCCAAATCTTTTAGGATTAGGAGTACTTAGAACTCTATATATAGTTGGTGTTACTTTTAATAAAAGATAGAGATATTTCAGAATTTTCAGCAGTTACATGTTTTTTGAGTTGTGTGATGCAATTCTAACCCTAGGTGTGATGCCTAAAGAACACTAGGAGTGATTCTTAGCCTATTTTACTATTCACAATACTGTTCACAGCCTATTTTTCTGTTCACGTTATTGTTCACAGCTCCAAAATAGCCCATATTTTGATTTTACACAGCTGTCCTACATCAATTTTCCAGCATGCTTCTTTGACTAAGACACCAAGAACAACCCGTCCCTTTTCTTTTCTAAATCTAAATGAGACTTATGGTCCTTATGTTTCTTGAAACTTCTAAGGAAAAGTAGAGTATCGCAGACTCTGATTCCAGAGGAACAAATTGCTAATAATTCTCAGATATAGAGCTGCAGAGACGATGATCTAAGATTTGGGGTGAAAAGTCAACATGAAAATGAGAGAGAAACAGAGAGAGCAAAAGAGAGAGAAAGTGTAGCTTTTATTCTATGGGAGTAAAAGGAGAACAACAATTGAATGATAATTCTACTCTGACAATAAAAGAAGATATTTTAGGGGGCCCAGAGTTTTGATCCATGACTCCAGCTAAAGCAGTCAGAAACCATTAGTGCATTCAAAAGATTTTATGTTTTTTCTTTTTTTTGTTCCGAAAGTAATTTCCTAAGACTCTACACTAACGCAAGAGTAAAGCAAGGCAAAAGTTCAAATTTAGTTAAATGATGCTGGCAGCAAATCTAGGTGTCTGTTCCATTGGAACATGTAAAAACAGAGAGCAAAACAATTAAATCAGAAAATTTCCTCTCTCTCATCTCAAACTTAATATGCACCTGAATATAATGAACGAGGGAAGAATTTTCATCACTCGGATTCAGGCCTTCTGCAGTGTAGGAGTAATTTATGCCCCTTTCAAGCTTAATAACTCTATTTGTCAAATACTGAGATGTGAATAGAGCTTGGGAAATTGGCAGGGGACCCTTGTAGAGAACATCTTCAATATGCTCGATCATCGACTCTGCTTCATTTGGTTCAATGTTCCCTGAAAAGTAGTGAAGTATTGTAATTTGATAAAGAAAAAACTAAACAGCCAAGAACCATTCTGAAAACGTCCACTGAAATTTAAGAACCTGCTATGTAGCAATCTAAGAAAGCCCTTGAAAGCATCAGAGGATAAAATCTAGCCAGATTATCAGCTTCAAGATAAGGAAGAACTTGAAGTCCATCGTTCCAAGGCCATGTTTGATCCTGTAGTATTAAAGCACAGTAGTACATTGCTTGCTGATATGGCTGTTGGAACTTGAAATTTTGATAATCCTTTGTAACCAATTCCTGTTGGAAGGAAAAACAGAATGCATATGCAGACAATATCACTCAGCAGCTAATAATTGACAACATCTTCAGAAGACTAGAATTTCTGATTCTTATAATTCCAAAATGAATAGGACAAAAATATCTGCCACCAACAGCGGAGAGTAATGATGAGATCTCAAAAAGCCCTTCCTATATAGCCAAGGTCACTGGGCATGGGTATAAAGTTATATTCAGGAAAAATTACTTGGCTAATAAACATAACTTTCCAGTACAAGTGGCTTAATCTGAGATATTGTTTTTCACCAACCAAAGGCCGAGTACTTTTAAGGACAGTTACCGTAGAATCTCTATGTACAAAGAGAAACTGCTAGAACCCCCCGCCTTGCGAGTTATAAGGTTGTACAAAGGAAAAGCAAAAAAAAAAAATATTGAAGTTTTAAAGGCATCCAACTCAAAACCAATTCACAATGAGTGGAGAGGGCTCTCAACTATGTACACCAACATTAGGCGGTCCTAATATTCCCATTTGGGATACAAGCTTTCTTTATACCCTTACCCAACTAGGACTTGGCTCGTAAGTTGGCTAACAAACCGACCCAAAACAAACTGAGAAATAAACAGAGAATTTCAAGTGGGCTATATAATGGCCCACTTGACATGTAAGGCCCGACTGTGACACAATGTTATAGCATCCAACTAAAATCCAATTAATAATGGGTGGAGGGACCCCACAACTATATAAAACGATATTGAGTTATGCTAATCATTTTATGGGGGATACAAGCAATTTGACTAATTTGGGAATTGATTTCCCCTTTGTTCGGGCCATAGGTGCACCTGTTGTGTCTCAATTTGTCTTCTAATTCTTCTGTTTATCTATTCCCGATCGAGTGAGGGTCAAAGGTCAATCACATGCGGAAGTGTTAGAACTCATCCAACCTCAATAAGATAAAAAAAATGTCTAATGTGAGCCTAGTTTTAGAACTCATTCAGTCTCTGTTTCTTGCGTTAACACTCCCTGTTTTAATCACCATGGTCCACCAACACCACCACTCCTCCCACCACCCTCAACCCAAGCCCTAGATCAAATCGTCACTAGGGTTGTATTAGAAACAAGTATGTACATGGTTGTATATTCAATTTGTAATTTTCGTTGCAATTTAGAATTTTTTTATGCTAGGTTTTGTATTTAGATTCAATTTTTGTGAAATATATGTGAAATTCATGGTTTTGAGAGTTTTTTTTTCTTGGATAGTGATTAGGAATTTGAGATTTGCAAATTTGTGGATTTAGAATTTGTGGATTTCGGTTTTACTTCCAGTGCTCCTTTGTTGCTCGAGCTCAGCTTAAGCTTATACCGAATCAAGCTTGAGTAATAATTTGGGCTCAGTGTGCAAGCCCAAGTCGAGCCTAGGCAAACCAATCGGAAGACTCGGCTAGATTAACATCCCGATGCCTAAGGACAAGCAAAACAATTACAACCACTATGATAACTAAAAATAATAATGGACCACATATACCTGTGTTATTATATGTTGCAGAAGACATATAACTACCTTGACCAGACTTCTCATTTGGAAAAATGGAGGATGTGAATGTTGTTCAACATAGATTAAATAAATTCTGAGTAATCATATGTAAAGTTCGTCACAAGGTCCATTTCAAAACAAATTCTATTGTGTCATATCAAGAATCACTACAAGAACCCAATAAGGTGAGACATCTAGGGGATTCTCAATATGGAGGTTTCTTATTCTGAGATTAACTGACCAGAGACGCAACCATGTAAGTGCAGACGAGACAAGTAGTTCACACATGCATCTAGATGTAGAAGGACATACAGAGGAGAAGATGAAACAATAGGAAACAATAGAACTCAACATCATATACAGCCAATTTATATCATTGAGGTCTAACGTAACTAAGCCCATGGAACAATATAATTCCATCCATCATGTAAAAATTAAAAAAGAAGTTATTTGTCATATGATACCACTTCTGAGAGCATCTTCAACTGCAGTGACAGTGTGGTGCAAGAATGACTTAAACTTGATAAACCCAAAGTTAAGCCATATACACAAACAGCAGAAGCAGACAGTTGATCCTTACCTTGATCACAGAGAACCTGTCAGTTTTTACTTCAAATTTTGCAATTTTGTCAACAACTGTTTCAAGTAAGATCCTCAGTTTGTGGTTATAACCAACCAGAGTCACCTAAAGGAAAAAATCCACAAGAAGAAAAAAGGAAACATTATAATGATCTCGTTTTACATGGTTGTTTGCAGATAGAAAAACAATTAGATACAGATTCTCATAAGAGAGGGCAATCAAGGAGTCACCATATACAAGGGTTCAGTGAGAATGAGATTCATAGTCTAACTAAACTGCAAAGGGTCGCACAGATGACAGAAGCACTGCCACATATGTCTGAAGTCTGATGAAACATTACATAGCCAAAAATAAAAACAACAG
The DNA here is from genome assembly GCA_963454935.2 of Ilex paraguariensis. Lineage (NCBI taxonomy): Eukaryota > Viridiplantae > Streptophyta > Magnoliopsida > Aquifoliales > Aquifoliaceae > Ilex > Ilex paraguariensis. The sequence continues at coordinate 929,995 of CAUOFW020002724.1, forward strand.
TTGCTTTATCTCAAGATGACGGGACAAACGTTTACAGGAAATTAAAACCAAAAACATCTTAATTTGTCTTGTTTGGGCAGAATTTGACTCTCGAGCATAATCACCAAAGTAGAGAGAATACAGTGTTGAAAGATATGGAAGGTTAATCTATGGCATGATGTGGAGGTATGGCGTGGATGTGGAGGTGAGTGAAAACATGCTTTGTGGGAGAATGATTGAGCGAGTAACTTGAGTGATCTACCACCGTGAAATAATTATGAGAGTGCGATTTATTAGTAAAAAAAGTAGAGAACCTGAGTTCTCAGGTAAAAAAAAAAAAAAGATCTCCCCAAAAGCTAAGCAATGCATAAATAACAGTCTGCAACAATAAAATACCCAGTTCAGCAGCATTAATAAAAAAGTTAGAGGACACAAACAATTCAATGACAATAAAGCTTGATAACACTTACAAAAGTCAGCTATTTATATAGGCATGCATGAAAACGATCTCCCCATGCATCAATATACGGATCACAAATATTGAAACATGAGTTTTGTCATCCTCCCTCCCCCCTCAAAAAAAAAAAAAAATTCTCTCCTCTCAATCGATCCAAACTGCTCCATATGCTAGGGCCTCGGTGAGCAAGTTTTTACAAGTTCATGTGCACTACACGACTTTTCACAAGAATAGGGAGAAAAAATAGGCCAAACCAGAATAATTGGGATATGGCTTGGATTGCAATTCAGTATGATCCAGTCATGTAGCTACATACATTTATTTGTCTTAGACCATAATCTATTGTATCCAATATTCATGCTGCCATCACACTCGTCAAACTCTCCTGTCTGAGAATTTCTTTTACCGCCAGCAAGTCTACTTGTTAGACCCATTTATAGTTAACGTTTCAGAGCTTTCTTTACTAAACACCCATCAACTGGATCTGACCATGTCCTCCATTACATCCAGGTTTTAAAACTTCTCAAAGATACAACACTAGGCAGTTTCTAGAAGTCTTAACTTCTAATGTTTCAAATTCGGTTTGATGATCAGCCGTAATTTCCCAGAAACCCCTCCCAAGCTACCACTACACTATATCGTAAATGTTTTTACTGAATTCTTGCAATCAGAGTTCATGCAAAAACCCAGTAGTAGCCAAAGCACAGATTGAAACGTTTGCAACTTCCACAGGCTAATGCCACTACCAAATGAAGTATTATTTGTGGAACTTAGTGTTTTCGTTTAAAAATTCTGAAATAATGGCATTGTTAAGTGCCTAGAGTTTTTGACATGCAGCAAACTTCCAGGAGAAAAATGAAAGTCACCATACTCCAAAATGTTTTTAAACAAATCGATGACATTCAGAGAGAATAAGAAAAGATAACGAAAAATATATACCTGAAAGCCATTGTCAGTGTGGTTTATCGCATAATAAAGACCAGCAACCTGAGCATAGTAAGCTGAAAGGTGCAAAAACAAAATAAGCTATTTTTTAAGAATTTAGTTCAGTTTGAGGAAAAACATTTCAACAGTAGAAAAGCGCAAATCCAGAATATTCCACTACAGTGTAGACGCAGGTTATAAGAATACATATACGGTACAAAGCTGTTCCATCAAGCAAAATAGACAGTCAATGAACCATAACTTTCTTTTCGCGTTTACACAGGCGAATGAGAGAATAGAGCCCTGAATGGCTGTAAGCTCCCTTGTTCTACCTTCACTTACCATATTCATTCAAGTAATCCATCATCAAACGAGTAAAAATGTCAGAAAGAACTTCCGTTTCTGGGGAGCTTCCAGCATAGGGACAGTTGAAATCTATCGTAACATATGCCTTCGGAGTGGAGAATGCTGTATCAGGCTTGTACCACAACCTTGAATATGGTGATTTCCTCAACAAACGTGGAAATTTTTCCTGTTTCAAAAGGCCAGAGATACCAGAATATTTGAGAATTCAAAAGGAAATTTGATTGACTTTATAACTCATAACAATAACAATACCTTCTCTAAGACATCTTTAACAGATAAATCAGTAGGAATGAACACATTGGGGATAGGTAGATGCAGCTTTTCATCAGGAGCTCTTTCCATCCATCGCTGCAAACCATTACAGATATCTTACTGAAGCATCGAATTTCAGTCCAAAATTGTTCTACTTTTCAAATCAAACTCACGAGAAAATAAAGTGTCATTTCTTATTGCAGAAGAATTAGAAACAAACCTGAATCATGGAACCACTTATTTTTTCGACAGAATATGCAGTTCCATACCATGGCTCAGTCATGTCAGTATGCCCCTGAAACTTTGTGGACTCCCAAAAAATTCTGTTGAGAAGATAGCATATTGTGGAAAATATAAACGTATCTAGAAAGATGAAGGAAAGCAAGTATAGAAAGCAAAAAGATTCTTGTATAAGGCTTTAATCACAACACAAAATCAGACAAAGTACAATGCAGAATCATGTTTTGTGAGAGAGCATGTCTATCCAGATTTGTAGATGATAAAATGATACTTCAATAGATGCATCTTGTTTTTTAATTTTTGCACACACTTAAAGGGCCCAAACATGCGTTACTAACATGGATCACTTGTTAACTGTGGCCAGCATGGCAATTTTCAGCAGTGAAAATGTCACTTTCCAATAGAATAGTTGTGGCAAATTAAAAAAAAAAAACACAAAGATGATGGTTACATTAATGAATTCCCAAAAATAATTAAAACTAGAATAAACGCATATTTCTAGATGTTAACCTCAAATTCATGCCACCAACTTTTTCAGCTTGAAGTTATGTATCAAAATGAGAGTGGAAATGAGTCACTGTGGATCAGGACATTCTTCGAACAAGGTCATAGTTTGATTGCTTTAGGTAAGAATACTAATAAAGTTGGTGTACCAAACCCATCCCAGATTGAACCCTGGTGGTTTTGGTTTCTTTTATTTCTTATCTTTCCTCTTTGGGCATTTTTACTTTATGACACCATTTGACCACAATTTGCGATGATCCTTCAGACCATAGAGACACAAAAAAGGGTTTTGAATGATTTACAAAAAAAAAATAAAGGGAACGATTATAAACAAAATTCTTTTTTCTTAATTTGAATCTTGCGCCCGTAAAATTCAATGCCATTCAAAGTGAAATAGGCATTCATCACCATATCATCTTGTCACACTAAAAACTTTCCTGTGCTGACTACTTATTCTTCGATGGTCATATTGCTCCAAAAAGATCAATACATGTACAAAACCTTAAAAAAATGGACCAGTAAAAGCCACATAATGTAATGCAAGACAAAATATAATCGAAACCTGAAAGAGTTCATCGGCAAGTAGACGAGTTTTTTTTTTTTTTTTGGTTGGGTGGGGGGGTTGATGAACTCAGCTTTGACGATAATTATTTATCAGTACAAAATAATGGTAAAATGTTATGTATCCTGAAAAATGCAAAAGGTTGAACCTTGCAATACAAAATAATGGTCTTTCTCAGAGTTTTTCCATCAATTTCAAACATATAAGTGTTAGAGTGATATAAATAGGACTGTTTGATAGAGTTAAGTCAGCATAGCATTTCATTTTAGATTCTAGATCCTTGCATATTTGCATAGCCCAAATAACTGTACAAGTTTGAAATTATAAGTTCAACTTTTCATTTGGAGTTATGAGGGAACCAATATATTCACTTTGAAGTTTCTAAACAAAGTAAATAATTCAAAACAAAATCTCAAATAATTAACTCCAATTCTCAAATTGTTTCTTCATTTCCAAAATATTCGAAAATATTTTCGAAATGTTTCCATTTCTGGGCAGCCCGAAACTATGTAATGAAACAAAATTGTGATCATTGTGTCAAATATTCCAAGGTTGGGTCTGTTAGAGCATCCAATTGAAAATTAGTTAACAATTGGTGAAGTGACCCCTCAAATTTATAAACCAACGTGGTCCTAATTATTCGATGTGAGATACAAGCTCTTTTAACACCCTTCCTCACGTAGGACCCGAGCTCGCACGTGGGATCAACAGACAAACAACCATGCATACCAAAAAATTTAAATAGGTAAGAGACTTGTTGGGATATCATGTTAGGACATCCAACCCATAATTAATTGTCAATAGGTGGAGTGACCCCTTAAGGATATAAACCAACTTTGGTGGTCCTAATTATTCGATGTTGGATACAAGCACTCTTAAGAAGCCTTACCTACCCCTCCCAGCACCCTACGCAAGCGGGTTAACTCCATTAACCATGTCTATAATTCAATCAAATTCAATCAAACAATTGCTAGGATGAGAATAGTTTTACTCATAGATACCCCAACCGACCCATGAATTAAGGTCACACAACCCTAAACGGCATGGGTTCTCGATTTAGATCGCTTAAATTCTCGACCCCAAAATAAATACTAGTTAATTATGTGTATATGAATGTATAATTATAAATAATATCACATAACAGAGATAGCAATCCTATAAAAAACGAACCCCAACCTAAAACAGTGTACCAACTAAGTTTATTCTCATCGTACCACAAATCAAAAGATATACCGTACCGCATACCTATACCTATATCACGTACCAAATCGACCTATGATCGAGGTAACATTGGTTTTCCTTGACACATCATAAACAAGTTACTAAGAAGGTAACATCTGGTTAAAGCAATGATGAAGCATTATGTGTCAAAGAAAATAAAAGTGAGACAATATTCAACCATTTGTTTCTTCCTAATAAGTAAGGTTTCAACTATGTGTTTTGGTAGGTCATGTACATTTCTAATAACACTCAAGAATAAGGTGCAATATACAAGAATCCAAACCGAAGTAGATGTCTGTTAAAAAATGAAAACATATGGTGTCATAATCATGGCAACCAATACAACTTTAGTCTGATTGCTACTGTAACATCTGTTACGTTGTGTATAACGTTACTGTTATTTGCATTATCGCCCTATTCCACATGGTGATCTTTTTGTTGTGTTTAATGACAAGTTTGCATGTCTTGTCTGCCTGTGCATCATAACCAGGGCAAATCTATGTGTCAATAAAAAAATTGAATTATTTTATATTCAATATTAAAAGAACTAATATGGGAACTGGAAGGTATACACACAGTTTTGCAAGTGTGTCATATACAGTATGTTACAGCTTCTCTGAGCAGTGATAAACTTACCTGACGTTACTTGGGGTCAGCTCATTCAGTGCTGACTGAATAATGTCTGCACTGAACTTTGAAGGCAAAGATGATCTCACCAGCCAATCTTTTGGAGGATAAAACTGAAAATATAAGTTCAAATGATCCTTCATAAGTCAGCAGCACAAATATAGTCAAACAACCGCTATCAGCTCCTGACTTTTGATTGACAAGTCAAGAAAGAAACAAAGAAAAAAAAGCTAAAATTTCCAACCAATTGGGGAAGAGAGAAGGGCAAAATCTCTGTGGAAGTTGACAACAAAACACCCTTAGGGGGTACTGTACTAATTTGTGCCAGATGATGGCAAATAATCCCATCCTACAAGGTCAATTTGAATAGCTCAATCCAACAAAAACAAATTGACATTAAATTTACCTGAATACTGCTTAAACAATAAACAGCATGAGATCACAAGACCAATCCACAGTGGACCAATACATCCTCACAGAATTCAAATAAAGAAGATTTGTCCCTTGCCTATCCATGCTAAATCACCACCGGCTTGTTGAAGATGGAAAGATCACTTTTAAATGCAGTCGTGATCTTACAATACGATACCAGACACACCTTGGTACTTCCATCCGTCTGATCATCCATTAAAGCTAACCATACTGAAGGTTTGGCCTATCTTGGAACATGTTGACTTCAATACCATGGGTGGTTATTGTTCGGGATTACAAAGCTGACAGATACAATGGTCACTATTCAAGAGAACTTGTGATTTTCAGTGATTTTGTCCCTTTCAAAGCTCCAATACATAGGTAAGCAACCAAAAGCCAAAACATTTTATGATTTAGCTGAAGGCAATAAGTTGCTTAAGGACCATAGATTAGCAATTTCATGAATTGTATTTAGCTCTAATTAGTATACTAATTAGCTCTAATTAGTACATCAATGTCAACCCTCAGAACTACTGGAGGATTCCAAGCTTCAAGAAGTCTACCAAGTTTCCCAACGTAGACTACATCAGGATTGAAGACTCTGAGCTCTTTAGATCATTTAGCACCCAATTTAGGTGTAGGCAAGTTCCTTGAGACACACCTTCACAGACAACTGGAAAAATTCGAGACAGGAGAAGCTTAAAATATCCAGCAACTTGGAGTCACCTGGCAGCCTGCCAATCTACTAGGTTGCTGTTTTCTTTAGCCATTAACAAGCTGTTGGTCTCAACCCCTATAAATATACCAGTTCACCTTCTTCAGGTGATTTTTGATAGATTAGGATTTTCTTTTTCACTTAGACACTTCCATACGGATTAGGAGAGAAAAAAAAATAGGCTTTCCTAGTTTGCTATTCCATCCAAAGGAGAAGACAAGAAGCAGAAGCTGCAGAGGTTGAAGCTTGATTTTCTCGAATGTGAGCAGGTATACTGCTTTACATCCTTAGATTGTATGCTCATATGTATACCATACACTTAGAGATACATAAATTCTATTGAGCTAGGCATTGCACCAAAGGAATTGTGGGTTAGCCTTAGGAAACTTTCACCATATTCTTTGCAAAAGTCTTGCAAGGACTTACTTGGTGGACTAGTGGTGGCTGCAATCCACAAACTTGTTGGGGTTTGTTTGAAAACCCTTTATTAGCGTAGTAGCCAATATTGGATATAAGAAGAGCAAATGTAGGTCGAGTGGGCAAAAGCACTATACATCTCTGTTCACATGATTTGATTGAAAATCTTTTGAAACGGGCTTTACTGTTCACTTCATCATTTTTTGAAATGTATTTAGAAGACTTGATTTATGAAGATATGATTTGACCTTAGTTGAGCAAGTCTTCCTTTCATCGAATGATTCCACATTTGATGTTTGAGCATGTTAATGACACACACAAACATTATGCTGTTGTATTATATTAAAAAACATCAAGAAGGAACACAGTAGACAGAATTAAGGGGACGTACTGTTCTCAATAACTAATTAATCTGTTCAATTGAGAGAGGAGATTTGGTTTGGTCACATAGCCTTGGGGAAGTTAAGCTTATAAGACTTGATCTTAGATATTTTGGTGATCTTAACCTCATGCAGTCAGAGTAAATTAAGAGTATTAGCAAGTGAAATGGTTATAATGACCAAATGCCCCTGGTTGAAAAACCATAAGAAGCTGACCTAAAAGCCTCAGGGTTGAATTAAGAAATCGCAAGAAAATTCTGACAGGCCTATTTAGAACCCCCCCCCCCCCTTTTT
>CAUOFW020002724.1:938752-1039516 GCA_963454935.2 Ilex paraguariensis
ACCCCCCCCCCCCCCTTTTTCTTTTGTTTCTCCTTCTGGGAATCAGTTCAGTAACTTGATGTCAATGAAAGATTTGGATTCCCTTTTGAAACAATATGGTGGCATTGCTTCAATAGTAATACTATAATTTTTTCTTCTCAAAACAGCCAATCTTCTCAGTTTTCTTCACAAAGAAACCCAAAGAAGTCACAAATTCAGGACCACCATTTATTGGAAGTCAACGATACAAAACACATCATGTCCACCAATTGAGACTGCATTGTGCGCATCAAATATCTTACCAAATGTGTAAATTGGAGATCTCAAATCATTTCATAACTATCATGAAACCTCAAGTTGTTATGCATTGAAATTCAGGGTTCAATATTGAATCAAAGAGAAACCTACATCAATTGAATAAAATCACAATATAAAGTCTGTACTTGTCTAAAATAACCTGCATGTCAAGAACAGATGTCACACACAGAAAGTTTAAGTTGAAAGTATATGTATGCTCCAACACTCCTTTTGAAGTTTGCTGTACTAGAACAAGCTCGTAAAAGTACACAGTGTATTCATCTTACACGCAGCAATGGAGTGCTAGAGCATGCATATATATACATATAAAAAAACAAAAAAAGAGAGCATGCATATATACCCTGTCGATTCAATGCTACAGCTTCAATTAAATTTAGTTTCAACAGGAATATCTCATCTATTCCAACCTTCTTCAGGGTTTATAATTGCAATCAAATTTTCTATAATTGACAGAAAATCCAACATTTCATCATAAGATCCCAAAATTTTATATTCAATTTGATACTAGAGTGCAAAACCTTATGTTCAGTCAGGTCTCAAAAGTTCAAAAGCTCTTTGATCTTGGTTTTCCAGAGTTTATTAAGGGCATTATTTCATTCAACTATTTACTAGTTGTAACCACCGAAAGAGTTTCTGAAATTTTCCAACAGAATCACCATATGTAACTAGGAACTGTGATCAAATTACTCAAACGAATTAGGGCCTCAGGTGGAGGGGGAGAGGCAGCTATTGGTGGCGTAACAGTCAACAAAACTTGCGTCTTTACCAAAACTTCCTTGGCACAATCGTGGCCACCACCACCACCAATCCTATGGACACACACACACACACACAGAAACCATAAAATCACCACCACCACAACTTCCATTACCATGCTATTTTAGTCACCACCATTATGACGGCAACTTCCTCCACCACCAAGATTCAGAATTCATTACCAACTATGCCTTCATGTCCTAACTACCTTCACCATGCCAATGCCGTTACCATCACTAGAATAACTGTCAAACTAACCCACCTGCCACATCCATTACCTGGCATTGCCTCAACCAAACTACAATAGAGCCATCATCACAATATGATAAATGCCACAGCATGACATGTGTTGCTCTCACTTTTCTCACAAACCTCATATGAACATCAGTTTAGTCTACAGAATCAAACAAAGAACATTAACATGAATAAGAAGTTCATTTTCACATTTACAATCCCTTGTTTCCAAATTCTTCAAATTTTACACATTATTCAAGAAGACAAAAACACCCTGAAGATGAATTAAGCTTTAGTGGAATGTGTGTGGGAACAAATAAATCCCACTACCTGTATATTTTCATGAAAAAAATTCCATTGAAAAGCAACTCTTCCCCTCAAGAGACCTAGCAAACTTTGTTTGACTAATTATGTGGCCACTATATGCTCCATGTTCTTCTGCAGATAGTATCCATTCCAACAAGTTTTTTCCGTTGTAGAACGATTGCGGTTGCAATATCAATATCCTAGCAATAAACCTGTGTCTTAAGACACTTTACAATACCAAAAATCAAACATTGAACAGACAACATTGTTTAAATTGGTGTGAATTGGTGGGATTGTCTGACATTGGGGTCATGTAATGAAAATGATATTTTTGAGCGGGAAAAGAAATTTTGGGATAAATGTTATACCATTGGATTAAAGTAGATGAAAATTAGATTAATTTTGACCGTTGTTGTGCTTTTATAAATTGAGAATTCAACTTCTTAGTTGTAATATTAGACAGATAAAACTTATGCAGACTTATATGAACAAAATGCTTAGTCAAGAAAGAAAGACATGTACTTTGTACAAAAGATTAATATAACATGCAGAATTTACTCCCAGTGCAAAAACAAAGTCATAACTATTTTAGCTACCTGCATATTTGAGGCAACATTAACCGCATAATAACTAGGAGGAATCTTATCCTGATAATGGAAGGCAGTCTCACAAATGGCTGAAAGCTTCAAGGACAAATAAAAACAAAAAGGAATTAGAATCACCAAAAAACAACCAAAAGAAAACTCTGAAACTACACATGCAGCATGAGAAGTCAGTACAGGATAAGGCATCAGCAGTCAGAAAACCAAATTGTTAAATGCCTTCTGGATCATACCACTCCACATCCAAAATGCCACTAATTCTCAGAGAACGCATCAAGACATTATAATGCATTGTCCCAAAAATGGAATGACCCACTTTTTTTTTTGGGATGACCCGCTTTTTTTTTGGGATGACCCACTTCAATAACCTTGCTTCATGCCATCAGCAACGTTGTGCTGGAGACAAATAACGATAGTTTGCAAAATATTTCATCTGCCATGGAACCGAACCATATAGTGTCATATGGATCAAGCACTGTAAGATAAACTGTGAAAAGTTGAGTATAGTGTCATATTTCTATGCCAAGTAGAAAAGAAATCTAATCTCTTCAAGTCGATGGATCAAGCACTCTAAGATATGTGAAAATTTGAGTATCTGAAGTCTTAGCAGTTTCTAATATTTCTAGCAAGAATGGCTAAAAATGCACACACTATCGAACAAGATTAATCCCTAAGGGGAATATAAGAGAACACTCAATAAAGATGTCCCAAACGAACTCCATACAGTTCCTTTGATGGGATTAAATAAAAATATTGTTCAAGCACCTTGGATCCCAAGCAAGGTACATGAGCATTAACTATAGACTCCCAAGTAACTTAATTTATTAATTCCTTGGATATAAATTACAAAGAAAAGGAAACGGACGAATGCAGAAGGCTAGGAAAACCCATATGGAGACCAAATTTGAGACTGAACTAAACTTTCAAAGATGTCCTAACTTAAAACGTGAAACAATAGAAGAATCTTGTACTACAAAAAGAGTCATTATCCACTTTGATAACTATTAATTGAGGGTGTTGGGAGAGGTAGACCAGATATAGGCTTAATCTTTGACATTATGTCCACAATGTAGTTGCCCTCACAATCAAGTCCACAAACTCATAATTATTAGCCCGACTCTTTTACTACTGCACCTCACAAAACAACTTGACACTTCTTTTCCTAGAAGCTCTTCCCCTCCCTGGTAATGCTCACATCACAAGAGAAGGGGGTTTCTTAAGGTCTTTATATTATATAGTTGCATTAGCGTCCCATAAAAACCTTCAGCTCAACTAGCTCAAGTTTCGGAGTGTGATATATTCTTTTTATGTATCAAACAACCATGTATAAATTACTCTATTGTGTATTTGAACGGAGGCAGTATGTTGACCAGAAGTCAAAAAAAAATCCCATTAAATCCTGACCAAGTTGAATGATGTCAAAAGTGTCCAACCAACTGGAGAAGACGTAGCCATGCAACTGACCAAAAACAGTTGGGGTTAAAAGTTTGTTGAGCTGAGTTGAGACAAGCACAGCATGTCAGCCCCATGGACAAACATGCATATTGCTTTTAGAAATTCCTGAGCCACCAAATCAAATAAATTTGATCGTCAGATAATCTTGACAAACATTGCCCCTGCATGCAAAACTCAAAAGATAAATAATGAAGTGGGATCCATAAATATGGGGCAAGAATCACATTTTCTTGGTAGTGCAAAGGGGCAGTAGGATCGTATCTGGCAGTGGTCTAAGCATGGATCACAGATTCTCAGCCCCGAGGTGTGGCTTCCACTCCAGCTGACCACACTTGTTCCCATGCCCCGTGATATGGTAAAGAGCAAAACCAATTATTAAATGCTCTTAACAGGACAGTCTAGACTAACTGGTGCGTTTTACAGGATACAACTGATGCAACGGGTGGCAAGGTTATATAACCACTCCCATTCCTTCTGTAAAAGCATGTCCTCATCTCTGAATGACTTGATCTGATCATTCTCTTTGTAGTCATAAGTCTTTTGTACCGGCTAAAGTTGTAAGCATAGTTATTAGTATCGTACAATATGCGATACGTTTCGTACGATACGCCACAATACACCTGAAAAAAAATACGTATCGTGTCTCTGTACCATACGATATGATAAATCCGATGTGCATAGTTATCAAATCATGTATCGAAAAGCGTACTGTTTTTTAAAAATAGTGTATCGTATCGTATCATGTATCGTAAGATGCGGCGCAATTTTAAATAAATAATAATAAAATATACATACCTTTGAAAAAAAATAATAGACTCATAAAAATATAGCATTTCATTAACACTCCACCAACTATTCAAGTCATCAACATAGATCACTAATATTATAATACAAAGTTCACATCATAGTTCACTAATTCAAACTTCAAACACCCAAGAGACTTTTAATCCAAACTTCTAAACATCCATTTAGAATTCAATCTTCAATCTTCAATTTCAATTGAAAATGCATCATCATCATCAGGCAGCTTCGATGGAGTAACCGGAGAAAGAAGAAGAAGGCAGCTTCGATGGAGACTGGACTTCGATGAAACAACTTCGATGGAAGAACAGAAAACACCCAAGAGTCGAGGACTGAAGAACACCCAGGAGTCGTTGTCGAAGGCTAAAGAACACCCAAGAGTCAAAGACCAGCGAACACCCAGGAGTCGTCATCGAAGGCTGAAGAACACCCAGAATCGAAGACCAGAGAACAATGAATAAAGAAAAGATGGATTTTATTTTTTTTTGTAAACTCTAGCCAAGTGGCAGCGTTTCAGTGGTTATAGGGATAAAAAAATCAGTCTCTTAGCATAAAACGACGTCGTTCTATAAAAAAAAATAATAATAATAAACAACCTTTGCAAGTATCGTGCGTATCGTACCGATACGTATCGTATCGTGTATCGGATGATACAATGCAAAAACGATACAAAACTACGATCCNCAACTTCGATGGAAGAACAGAAAACACCCAAGAGTCGAGGACTGAAGAACACCCAGGAGTCGTTGTCGAAGGCTAAAGAACACCCAAGAGTCAAAGACCAGCGAACACCCAGGAGTCGTCATCGAAGGCTGAAGAACACCCAGAATCGAAGACCAGAGAACAATGAATAAAGAAAAGATGGATTTTATTTTTTTTTGTAAACTCTAGCCACTGAAATGACAGCGTTTCAGTGGTTATAGGGATAAAAAAATCAGTCTCTTAGCATAAAACGACGTCGTTCTATAAAAAAAAATAATAATAATAAACAACCTTTGCAAGTATCGTGCGTATCGTACCGATACGTATCGTATCGTGTATCGGATGATACAATGCAAAAACGATACAAAACTACGATCCGTATCGTTTTACCCCAGTACCGTGACGTATCGTATGATACTAACAACTATGCCAATACATATGATACGCGAAGATTCAATTTTTTTTATTTTTTTTTTGATTTTTTTGGGGCTGAAATGACATCTTTTCACCCAATGACTTATTTTTAAATTACTAGTCAATGAAACAACATCGTTTCAGTGATTATGATTTTAAAAAAAAATTAAAGTTTGTTGTTAATGTTGATCAATTGAATTCAAAATTCCTGATTAATATTTTGGTTGTTCAAACAGTTGATATTAGAAGTTTAAATTAGAGGTATTTACATTTTGATATTACTGAACTATGTTGAGAACTTGAATAGTTGGTAGAATATTAATGAAATGCTATATTATTATGAGTTTATAACCTTTTTACAAAGGTATATATATATTTTATTAATAATTATTTAAAATTGCGTGTATCTTATGATACAAGATACACGATACAATACAATATTTTTAAAAAACGATACACCTTCCGATACGCTATTTGACAACTATGGTTATAAGTACAAATTTTTCAACCCTTGCTCATTTTCGACCCAACGAGCTCAACCTTTGCTCATCTCTACGAATTTTTTGCTTCATTATCTACACCTTGAAAAGCTCAACCAATCACATTCAGGAATGAAGGCCCAAATTAGGTATGTGATTATAATCATGACCATATGATGTGCACAATGGAACTATTCTTTTACTTTAAACAAAGAAATTATCGTCAATGAATCGTGTCCAGTTCTACTATGAATCCACACCTTCCAAATTCATTTTTCATCCAAATAAATAGAACACTAAAAAAAGGAGAAGGGTTGGGAGGAGATGGAGGATGAGGACAAGAATTTTATCCTTTTAAATTGCCCAAGGGCATTAATAAGCCTACATAATAATAAAAAATAGATGGAAACCAGGGACCGTTCCCCATTGTAAGTTTTGCAACTTGTGTCAATGCCTTGACCAACCCTAGAAAACATTTTATAGACAAAAAAACAAAGGAAATTCAAAAAATCCCATAGATCCTGAAGATTTCTGATCACCAATGATTTATGAAGCACGTCAATGTATCCATATTGAATACCGTCTCGGCCATAACATTCATTGGATACTCGATGATACATATGGGGTACGCACCAAACGTATCTGATAATAAATAACATATGTAGATACTTTGCAAATACTTCTCTATATATAGAGAAGTATATATAATTTTTAGTTTTAATATTTACTCCCTCCTTTCAAATTCACATACAATGCAATACGTAACAAAAATCTATAGGACTTTGAATACACAAAGTAATTTTCAAGTATTATCCACTATTATATGTCCAAAAAATATAAATGAGTTGATTACACTACAGTCTTAACAACAAATATTTCTAAGTAACCAAACTAGTCAAATGTTGGTTCTTATTTGTTGAAGTATAAATACTTAACTTACACCCTGTAAAACAGTTAAAACTTTTGAAATAGATATTGTTCAACATGGTATCTAAACAGGAGGTCCTGTGTTCGAATCTTGCTGCCAACTTAATTATTAAAAAAATTTCTGCATGTTAGGCCCAAAATCTAGCCCGCACGTGAGGGGCGTAAGGGAGCTTGTTGAAGTATAAATACTTAAGTTACACCCTCTCCAACAACTTAAACTTTTAGAGTAGATGGTTGTTTAACATTATTCCTTTAATTAATCACATTACTCTGTCAAAATGACATAATGAAACGATAGGTACCTTTCTGAAAGTAAAAAATTGCTAATGTTGTTTATTATCAGTAAGGAATCACTAAAAATTTTAGCCATCAAGCCCTTTCATAATAGTACAAATATAACATATAATTTTTTATAAATGTATCCTAACTATATCCATATCCTATTTTTTTATGTTTTAATATATCTCTATATATGTATCGTATCTTACCCGTATCTCGTATCTGTAACCGTAGTTTTGTACTTCCTAGCTGATCACGAATAACATGACCTCCAAATTTGTTAATGACCCACCTTCAAACAGGAATTCATTCCCACATATTACTACCACAAAAAAGGCACATACAGGAGGATTCTTAACTAGTTCGATTATTTCTCCAATACCAGATACCTAGGAATTTCTTACCCCTTAATACATGAACACATGATTTAACTTCTTTAAAGGCTCAATAATTCCAGAAAACCAGTAATCTAGGAATTTTTAAAAGTAAATGTATAAAAACATCCATTGAAAAGGAAACTACAGCTACATTTATAGTTTTCTTTTATTTCTTTAATGTTTTCTTTCTTTGCTCAGACAGACAACAACTATAATTATGGTACAGAAACAAAAAAGGAAGCCAGCAAGGGCAAAAGCTGGTTTTTTTCTATTCATCCTTCTTCACCTCTTCCCAGGCCCTGCTGGCTGGGGGTAGAGGTTGGATTTCAGAGGTATGCCTAAAAGTTAAAAAGTTTATCAAGTCTAAACGAAGTCTCTTTGTCTCAAAACTTAGTTGCTTAAACCATTTACAAAAAGAACATCATTTCAGCAACAATAGAAGGATCCTAAAGGAAAAGGATAAGCATGTCATAAAGAACCCACCATGATAATCGGCCTCATAACCCTATAGAATCATCAACTTGCTAGTAAATATTTATAGATTAATAGCAAATATAGAGTTTATAATTCAGATGTCCAGAAGGATATCAATATATACGAATGGAATGCACACACCACGTTTGTGATTGTCTGCAATATATAAATGAGTACTAGTAATGTGGCACAGGCAAGTTAGAGCACTGCAAGATAATGTGGTACCTCATCAAATATCCATTTGCAAACACCAGACTGTTGTAGGAGGCGAATATATTCAAATAGCAGCCCCACAATATCCTCAACATGCTCTGCGGTTAAGTAAAGGAAAACCGTTATGTCTACAATTTTTACAAGTAAGAACAAATAAAATAAAACTTATTTATGTTAAAGCTTCCAACTTAAAACCAAGTAACAATAAATGAAGAGGCCCACAAGGATACATAACTAGGTGCACTTGTAGCTCAAACATAGGGGAAACCAATACCAACTCAATAAAATCAAAACAAAGAGTCTTATCCAAAGCTTCCTGAAGCCCAATTCTGATACCATGCTAAAACATGCAACTCAAAACCAATTGTTACTATGTAAAGAGACCCACAAGACTCATATACTAGTTTGGGGAGACTATTTTACCAATGTGGGACAAGATCTAACAATCTAAAGCTTTCTATAATTTTTCTAGACAGAAAAGTCAAATGTTACAATATATGACCCACAACCTCTTGTCCCCTCCTACCCAACCAACACCCAAAGGAGAAGATCAAAATCACTGACCATGGCCAGCATCAGTCAGATCGATAACCACTGTAAAGAAAGAAAACCCATAAGTCCAATCTGATTCACCAGCAGATAAACCCGTAGCCCAACCTGCAAAATTTATGGAACTAACCAAATCAACACTTTCTTCAACTCAAATAATCAAAATAAATACTATCCGAGATTCTAAAGGTGCATGATAACCAAAAAACATGATGGGTACATGTGTTACAAGGAGAAAAATCAGAAACAAAGTCATTAACAACATAAAATATTCATTGCAAATATAGCTCCATAGCTCTCCATTCATGATCAAACTCATTCAAACAAAACCTTATATCCCTAACCACTTTGGGCTTAGTGATGTAGCACCTTTTAGCCATTCAGCTCTACTGACAACCATTTCCTCCACATAATATCAAAGAGCTTCATATCTTTGTCATCACTGACTTTATATTAAACAAAAATACTGTATGAAGAAAAAATTCAGTGCAAGTGTCAAAGGATGAGTGAAAAAAAATTCCCTAATAAAGAAAATGATACAATAAACACATCCATATTTTTCATTAATCAACTTAATCAAAATGGGAGGAATGGGGTCCACGTTGGGGTGAGGTGGGGGAGGAGCAATTTGTGGCTCCTTACTCCTTAGTGTTCCTCTATTATCAAAAGAAAGAGTATGATCCAACCACTTTAACCAACTCAACAAGCGTGATAGTAAACCATTCAAGTAATTGCTATTGTTTAAACCCAGTTGAACTAGTTGGTTGGATGTCTTCCATTGGAGTCAAATAGCCGGCTAAGAAGACAACTAAGTACTGTCTCCTATCCCTTCTTTATATTCCCCAAGTCCTCGCCAGCCAAACTGCATGGACATGAACCATCAGAAAATTGAAATTCATATTGCCATCCAGAGGAGGCAACCCGGAAATTTGATTTCAAACCATAATAATTGGAAAATACGATTAACTTCTAGATATCCTCTAGGGCAAATTATTTGTCTTCAAAAAACGCTAGCATCTCTTTTCAATCATATAACGCATTGAGAAGCCTCAAGCGCACAGGACTATGCAACATATTTATAGGTGCTCTTTCGCCAAATCCACCAGGGAAAATCGCTAAAAAGAGGAAAAATCCTGGGGGTGGAATCGAATGCAATCCACAATACATTTTGCACAACATTTTCATGTCAACTGAAAGGGCTCACTAAAAGTTTCATATTTTAAAGCCGTCCTGAAATTTCTTCTTATTACCGGAAGAGACTTTGGCTTTATGGTGGGGTTTATTTTTATTTAATTATTTGTCTTTTTTATAAGAAACCAGGCGAGGCTTAAATTCTGAGTCAGCTAGGCATGAATGAAAAAGGAAAATGAGAAGTGATTGAGAAAGGAATGAAAAAAAAATCTGACTCTACTATCAAAAAACCAACTCAGTCATGAGCACCATAAAAAAAATGTCACGTAATAACAAAAGCACAATGGTGTTCATATCATATTGCTGCTTATCCCTCTAAACTTTGTATATTGTGTATCACATATTAGGATGTTATAAATCACTAGCATAACATCAGAATTCAAAATTTCGGTTTGAACTTGTTTTGATTTTCATTTTCTGTTTTCCTTATGTATCTATGCAGGACTTCTTGTCCTCTCATGTACTACTTCAATTTTTCACTTTAATAATATTTTGTTGTTTCCTACCCAAAAAAAAAACTTCAGAATGCAAGATTCTCATCCAAAGTTTCTAGTCCAACCAATTTGGAGCTCACAAGGTAGAAACAAAAGCACTATTAACTGTTCTGCCACGGTATGTTCCTTCATAGTTTGGGCAAGGTCTTAAATAGATTCTTAATATCCATTTTCCCTAAGCTCCACTCCTCCACTACCAATTCAGCCTTAAACTTGCGTACAATATTTTTTCCCGAAAGAAACAAACATTTTGTTACTGAAAAAAGTGAAGAAGTACAAAAAATGGACATAGGTATGTAGACAAGTAATCCAGCCCAGAGCCGAGAAAAAACTTGGGTGCACTAATAAGATCAAGTTCTCAAACGTACAACACTGTCATTCAACCAGTATGCTCAGGACCCCTATGAACAAGGGAAATTCCCAAGTTTATCCTTTCTAGGATTTTATGTTACTATCACCAACCGATGACTTCAAGCCCGTTATTCAATTTTTCAATAGCTGAGCATCCCATAGCTGCTTCATCGATAACTATACAAGCCTACAGTTATCGCATTAAAAGCATCTCCACGTTAAATAACAATATACTCCTACTTAAGCATCCTCAGTCAGTCATTTCTGCAAAGAACCAAGTTGAGGCGATAAAAATATAAATTTGTAATGCCCACCTTTGTTTCGTTTTTATTTAGGTTTCCATATCTGTTGCACTTGCACCTTACCCACATACTCGCATTTTATCTCGTTCTTCTACAATGACAAAGTACTGAGAGCCATAGACGGTATAACATAATACTATGCCAGAAATCACCATTCTATTTTTGATGTTCAAAAGAAATCAGAAAACAAAAAAAAAAAAAAAAAANGGCTTTATGGTGGGGTTTATTTTTATTTAATTATTTGTCTTTTTTATAAGAAACCAGGCGAGGCTTAAATTCTGAGTCAGCTAGGCATGAATGAAAAAGGAAAATGAGAAGTGATTGAGAAAGGAATGAAAAAAAAATCTGACTCTACTATCAAAAAACCAACTCAGTCATGAGCACCATAAAAAAAATGTCACGTAATAACAAAAGCACAATGGTGTTCATATCATATTGCTGCTTATCCCTCTAAACTTTGTATATTGTGTATCACATATTAGGATGTTATAAATCACTAGCATAACATCAGAATTCAAAATTTCGGTTTGAACTTGTTTTGATTTTCATTTTCTGTTTTCCTTATGTATCTATGCAGGACTTCTTGTCCTCTCATGTACTACTTCAATTTTTCACTTTAATAATATTTTGTTGTTTCCTACCCAAAAAAAAAACTTCAGAATGCAAGATTCTCATCCAAAGTTTCTAGTCCAACCAATTTGGAGCTCACAAGGTAGAAACAAAAGCACTATTAACTGTTCTGCCACGGTATGTTCCTTCATAGTTTGGGCAAGGTCTTAAATAGATTCTTAATATCCATTTTCCCTAAGCTCCACTCCTCCACTACCAATTCAGCCTTAAACTTGCGTACAATATTTTTTCCCGAAAGAAACAAACATTTTGTTACTGAAAAAAGTGAAGAAGTACAAAAAATGGACATAGGTATGTAGACAAGTAATCCAGCCCAGAGCCGAGAAAAAACTTGGGTGCACTAATAAGATCAAGTTCTCAAACGTACAACACTGTCATTCAACCAGTATGCTCAGGACCCCTATGAACAAGGGAAATTCCCAAGTTTATCCTTTCTAGGATTTTATGTTACTATCACCAACCGATGACTTCAAGCCCGTTATTCAATTTTTCAATAGCTGAGCATCCCATAGCTGCTTCATCGATAACTATACAAGCCTACAGTTATCGCATTAAAAGCATCTCCACGTTAAATAACAATATACTCCTACTTAAGCATCCTCAGTCAGTCATTTCTGCAAAGAACCAAGTTGAGGCGATAAAAATATAAATTTGTAATGCCCACCTTTGTTTCGTTTTTATTTAGGTTTCCATATCTGTTGCACTTGCACCTTACCCACATACTCGCATTTTATCTCGTTCTTCTACAATGACAAAGTACTGAGAGCCATAGACGGTATAACATAATACTATGCCAGAAATCACCATTCTATTTTTGATGTTCAAAAGAAATCAGAAAACAAAAAAAAAAAAAAAAAAAATCTCCACCAGTACAAACTAGGCACGTCAAAGTGAACAGAAAAATATGCATGTGGAGTCATTATATCCCACAAAACAATCCCCACAATAACTTTGTAATTTCTGATTTCACAAATCCATTCCAAACTGTGTAAAAAATTGAAGACTGGGTCCTACATAGGGTTTCATCATACGAAAGGGAGATGCTTTCAGATCTACAAAAGTGTCATGTTTATACAAACAACTTGGCAAAAGGCCTGAGGACAATACAAATTATAATGCCTAGATCCAACAGACTAAAATATTCTCTTATACTCCAACAGGACAGTATGATCACATCAGCACCTCAATATTGAAAGTAAAGCAGGTTCTAAACTTTTCAGCATGTGGAACTTATAATCAAGAAAGGGAAAAGGAAGGGCAATTCAAAACTTGTAAAGGATGTTGGGTACACACCCAACTTTTTCAAGACGTAAAACAAAGATCCTTCTCCTTCATGACCAATCAAATGACCCAGATACCTGCTTGGCCCTTCCTTGTAATAACGAATGCCTGGAGTTATAGGCCATACAATTCTCAACTTGTGGCCATGTTTTACTGGGACAGCTTTGACAAGAATCTGAATATCATATGTACCAAATCAGAAGGACAAGAAATAATTATTTCAGTGTTATTCAGAAACTATTTGCACAATAATTTTATCAATTTGAGAGAAACTTTTCAATGTTAATTCCTACAATTCTTTCCATCAATAATAACTGAAGAATGGCCATGGAGACATCTGACTTGAGCCATGTACCAAGCAGGCTGCTTGTAGTCATTCGTTGTCTCTGTATTTTGTTTTTTTGGGTGGATTTCTTATCCACCATTTTCTGTATTTTTAAATATGCATCCTTCATTCTATGAAATGGAAATTTAGTTTCCTATCAAAATCTAACCACTTGCCACGATCCAATCAAGATTAAGGGAAAAATGGGACATCCAACAAGTCCCATTTGTTTTAGAATTGTGCATGACTCCCTATTTATATATTTCATGTGCTGCATAATTGCTTCAGAATGAGTGAAATACCAATTTTGCAAAAACTATGTAACATAGAACACCATTTTGTCCAGAAAATAAGAGAAAAATTGTTACAGAAATATAAATATACTGTTGTGTCTCCAGCACTGTCTTTCTATCATTATAATAATCTCCAAATCATGTAGTAGCCACATATAGAAAGTTAGTAACCTCTCTTACAGCTGGCAAATGTCAGATTACCTGCTACAAACTTGCAACTCAGATGTCTCCTTGCCTACTGTATTTATCAACAATCACATTTAAAACTTTATAATTTTCTTCGGCTTTATGCAGCATTAAGGACTGCAGTAATGGAGACTTTGGAAAACTAGCAGCCACCATCTTTGAAATACTTTATCAGCAACTTCTTCAGAGATCAAGTGACAGTCACGCTAAGGTTTTGTAATGTATTTCTGGAAATGACTTACTATTCATGAAGCTTAGTTGTATTGTAAGAGGTAAAGGAAGCATACAGCACAAGATGTGAATTTGCATTTGCATTCTTTTGCTGAGTTTGCTTCATTTACCCTTGACATTTGGATTCCTATTTAGAGACAGAAAGGAAAGAAAGAACAAACAGCACAGATCATCGTGCCATCAAATTAACACAACGCATCGTCCTTAATTTTTTCCTTGTTAACTATGAATTTAAATAGGAAAATAGGCAAGTTCATTGAACACCTGGAGATATTCAGACATGCAAGGTTGACCAGGAAAATGAAGAAAACTCCTATCAGCATTTCTGATTTCCTGGAATTTGTTCTGCACCAGGCTTTGAGTTTTATCAAGGCTCTCTGGATATGTCCCCACAAAAAAAGTTCATGATAGTGGTTTATCCACATTAACCAGAGTGTCCCAGGGAATAAATCAATCTTCGCAAAATTATTAGCTTACCTTTTGCATAAACAACCAGATGCATTAGGTTGGCTGAATAATATTTTTCATAAAATTTGAGAAGCTCATGTCTTGTATCCACCCCTCGAGCTTTTGGTCGTACCTCCAAAGTATCCCAGTTCCCTGTGCATGTGTCACATACTTTGTGAAATGTAAACTATGACAAATATATAGAAATCTAGAGCTGTATCAAAGAAATTTTCTCTTATATATACAAATGACACCAGAATTTATGGATCTCCATTGGAATACTTCAAGGTCATCAATAGGCGAATACTGTGACTCTGATTTTTTTATCAAGCAAGGACAAAATATCAAAGGTCATTCTCTTGCAGATGGAATTAGTGTGGAAATAACATACTAAAACATAGATGTATCTTCGAGCCAATTATATTCAACAAGCCACGGTGGAACTACCAACTTTTCTATTTCATAGCTGTTACAAACTAGGCAAACAGCAAATAGTTTCTTTCATATGGAAGGAGCAGATAGCTGCAGGAATAAATCAATGGTCAGAGCTTTCTAGTCATCTAGTGGAATTTCATGCCCCAGGACCTTCTGCTTGATTTAGCTGCTTTTAAACCTATGTTCACAGGAAACAGCTGAATGATCATAATTTAGGCCCTACTCTAAAGTCACAATAAGCTAAGAAAATGGGGCCAATTGCACTCAACCCATCATTGTAATCAAAATAGAAAGAGGTAAAGTAATGCCAACATTGTTGCTTGGTGATGAAAACAATATTTTTGGCTGAATTTTTTTTTATGAAGAAAAAAATACTAAAGTTACAAGAAATATAGCAAGATAACACACTCCATCTGTATGATAGATAAGTAAGCACAATCTCATATATATATATATATATATATAGACACAGAGAGAGAGAACAAGGAACCAGGTCTGAATTTTTCCAATTGCTTCCCGATTTGCATTCAACAAACAATGCTTCACACTAGAAAATATTTTCAATGTAAGATCATTTCCAAGATGAACAAACATTTTCCTTGGCAATAGTGAAAGAAACTTGTATCACACATCAAAAGATTAGGCACAACTTAGGTTAGTTTATATATTTGAGCAGCCACTCCACCCATAGCCAATTAGTTTACTCTAACATGATATCAAGGCTGACCGCCAAAGGTTAGCAAGTCAAATCTCTTACAATTGGTTTATTTCGCCAGTAGGCCAAGTATCTCACTGATTTGAATTCTGCAATCTGTTTGTCTATATGTTTCAATTCGATTTGTTAGTTCAAGTGCGAGCCTGGGTCCCAAATGAGGGGAAGTGTAAAGATAACTTGTATCCCACATCGCAAGATTAGGTAAATCCAACTCTGATTTTTATATTAATGGGCCGACCTACCCATGACCAATTCGTTTTTGTGTCAAATGTTTTAACAGTATTTATTTTCTTTTATGTGAAACTTAAACTATAACTGACCGGGACCTGTGAATTGCATGCTTTAAATACCCATTTTATCTATGGTAACTTGAACGAGCATACATACATGTGTACAATGCAACTATAGGGATTTTGTCTAGACAAGTATATGGACTAGTACACCGGCATGTAAAAAGATGCATTTAAAGGCAAAAATATTTAGAAGTATTTATTTTTATGTTGAACACCTATAGAATTAAATTCTTATGTGCGCATGTAGTAACTCTGTTTTCATTTGCATACCTTCATTGTATACAAATGCATGTTGCTGCATGTGCGCTTGTAGATATGCTATTCATTTATATGTTTTTATTGGAAAAAAAAAGGTAGTCTACTTAGGCACTTCAGGTGCCTGACTGGGAAGGGGGTAAAAAAATAGAGTGGCCTAGTACACGAGACTCCCGCCACTCTTGGTCTGGAAGGAGGGGGCAGGGAATCATAAGCCGGTTTTTCTCTCTCCTCTCTTAATCTTTTCCTTCATTTCCACCAAATTTCTTGGTCTACAAAACTGATACAAGACCTCTGATAACCAAAACCGGAACCCTGAAATTAAACCCTAAACATGTTTTTCTTTTTTTATGAGAAACATATGCTGCCACAAGTCTGTAAACGATCTACAAGGACTGTAAAATTCTCCTACACCAGCAACAATCTATTTCATTTATTAAATTGGTATTTTTCAGCAAAGATTGTAAATCATGCATCAAAAGAGGAGGAAAACTTATCTGAGATTCAGTTGTTACACACATTCTCTATTGCAAATGCTGATTGCTTAAATTATGCAGAGATTTGGGGACTTAATGTTTAGCAGTTGGAGATTCAGCCAGGCAAGGAAGAGAATGAGAAAGCAAAAAGGATGACTGTTATGCTTCATGATGTAGTCCCTGTGAAAAAGAAACACATCTTCCGAAGGTACAAAGCTTCCTGTTTATAACCTCAAGATTTTTATCTTAACAATTATTCTTTCGAATTAATGACATGCCTGCAGTCCGTATTCTTTTTAGGGAGTTTTTGCCTTGAACTTAGCTCTTGGATGCTTCTTGTACACTCTTTCTATATGTCTTGTCTACATGGATCAAGCACCACTTTTAGGCACTTTAAATAGAGTAAATATTATCCAAAAAAAACGAAGTCAGGAGCTATGTTCTCTGTTCAATTTCAATTTCTTGTAAAGAATACCCCATTGAATTGTAGCCACTTGAATGAACACCATGGAGCATAAAAGACATAGAACAGGGATTGCCATAATGAAAATCTCTCTTGGACATTATATGCAAGGCTTCGTCAATCAGATGATTAGAAACAAAACACCAAACAAGCAAACATCGAAAAGCCCTTATTTTCTTTCTCGGGAACCAATATTGCATAAAAAAAAATACTGAAGTCCAAGATAAGGTTAAGCATCAGAATTATACATCAAAATTCAGGTAACACATAATTCAATACCAAGAAAAACCTGAATTAGCATGCATACCAAGAGCTCAGCTAAATGGATTCAACTGATGCTAAACTATTAGAATTCAATGAAATTAACATATCATATTTCAAACCTGTGCTAAACTTATGGTATGGATGATCTTCTGCACTCAGATGCTTCTGAAGCTGCACAGAATGATAAAGCAGACAATTTAAGTAAAATATTTTACGAGATGTGCACAATATATTGGAAGAATTCAGCAACCTACGCATAGGATATAAGAAAATAAACTGAAACCGGATAAACCGCAATACAAGCGGCAGTGAATATTTAGCTACTACCTCCTTAGCCAATGAGATAAGCAAAAAATGCTACTAGGAGAGATTAGCTAGATTTGAAACTAACCAATCGAAAGATAAATGTTGCATGTTTGTCCGCAAGTGGTCCAGTGTCATTATTATGCTGAACGGTTAGGAAACATGGACACACAAAAAAAAAAAAAAAGAGAGAGAGAGAGAATCATCAACCAAGCAAATCCCAATAAAGTAGCACACAAACCCAGGAAGGAGATGGCAGCCAATAGTATAGTTTTATATATAAAAAGGTGTAGTATATACACAACCTTTCCAATCAAATAATATCTAATGAGTGTGACATGAAATTTTTCACTTATGAATCGTAATATCAACAGCCATCGATACAGCAAACACAATTACACAGCAAAGAGGTGACACAAATTTGCATGCACGTGCATAGATAAATAATGCTACATATATGTAAAAGCACACACGTATAACATGACTCGACTTCTCCCATACTTATGTGTCATTTGGGATAACTAATGAAATACAAAAAGAAAATTTTAAATAAATGTTATTCAAAAGTACTTTATAAGAAAAGCCCTTCCATTAAATAACAGCACTATTTGGATGTCAAAAAAATACTTAAAAAAATATTTTACAGAAAATTGTGTTGGGATGGTCAGTAAAAAAAAAGGAAAAATACCAAATAAGTGCTATGTTACGTAACAAAAAACCATCAAGTCCTACCATATTTTTTTTAAGATAATCTAGCCCTATTTTTCATAGTTTGTTCCAAATTTGTTCAAAGCCCCATTAATTAAATCCTTATTCCAAATTTACCCTTTCTCATTAGACCAACTATTTTTTTGTTTATAATTTCTTCATCAAACAACTACACTGTTGTTCACTGTTTTTTGATGTATTCCAATTTATTTAAAATTTAAAAAACTAATATAATAGCTTCCTCCAGATACATAAATTTTTTTATGATCTTTTACAATTCATATGAATTCATTATTTTCCTTAAACCTGAATAAAATTTTCTATTTCTCAAAAAGAACTAATTTTTTGGGGGTAATCATCTTAATAAGGAAATAGATTACAATTCAAAAAATTCTTCTAACTTTACAGTGCATTTCAGTCCCATAACCACACAAGGATTATGTTGACATTTTTCAATGTCAGGGAGCTGATCTGCAAAATAGGTCAAAACTACAAGGGGGTAGTGAAGTATGCCCAATAATTAACGCTCTATGAATTAGATAGTCTCCTATATTTGAAACAATTTGAGAGTTGCTTACTATCCAATAAATATCTTTGAGAACCAATTCGCTATCAAATATTAGAGAAACATGTACTATTTTTTATTGGTCAAATTGTAAAATGACAACACACATTTCGCAGATGCCAATCTATCCATTTGCCCCATGGTCTTTGCGGGGAGGGAGAGAGAGAGAGAGAGAGAAATTTGTACTAAACACCAATAAAGCAAAAAAATTGCTTAATTTCACAAGTTATCCAAACCTCCACAATCTTTATTACTAAGAACTAGATACAGAGGAACAAGACGTTCTCACTAGAAGAATAATGCCATCCTGCCATCTATATGTTCATGTAAAGTGTGATGTCCTTGAATTATCCCAATCAAGATCAAGTCCACATAACATATATGATATAAGAGAAGATTCAAATCCGGTGTTGACTCATTAATGACTTAAAGAAGCAGGAAGTAATGAAGAATAACAATAGAAAGAAAGATCTATATCAAAACCATAGCTCATAATTTTCAGCTTAAGGTCCATCTATGAAAGCCAAGTAGAAAAGATGGTCCTAAGAACTCCCAAGTCCCATCCTCACATTTTTCTTCTGACTATAGAATGCATGACAATAAGAAGAAAGGGGCACTATATATACATAAAGGTGTATCAAGAGGAAGAGGAGGAAAAGAAGGCGGGGGTGTGAACCGAAGTATAGCTAGCCATACAACCCCACTTATATACAGAAGACCAAGAGAGCAAAAAGACTTTTGGAACCATGTCCAGAATCTTCTTCCTGAGGAAGTACCAAATGCATTGTCAAGTGCACTTATGATCCAAAAATCATGATGCTTAAACTCTATCATCAGGAAAGATTCTCTTTGGTTGTTGTCATACGTAGTCACCATCCGGCAATAATAAAAGGCCAAAACCTAGTTACCAATGACAGTAAGTGTAAAAATAACAATACCTGATTCATTCTCCAACCATCACAGANAGTATGCCCAATAATTAACGCTCTATGAATTAGATAGTCTCCTATATTTGAAACAATTTGAGAGTTGCTTACTATCCAATAAATATCTTTGAGAACCAATTCGCTATCAAATATTAGAGAAACATGTACTATTTTTTATTGGTCAAATTGTAAAATGACAACACACATTTCGCAGATGCCAATCTATCCATTTGCCCCATGGTCTTTGCGGGGAGGGAGAGAGAGAGAGAGAGAGAAATTTGTACTAAACACCAATAAAGCAAAAAAATTGCTTAATTTCACAAGTTATCCAAACCTCCACAATCTTTATTACTAAGAACTAGATACAGAGGAACAAGACGTTCTCACTAGAAGAATAATGCCATCCTGCCATCTATATGTTCATGTAAAGTGTGATGTCCTTGAATTATCCCAATCAAGATCAAGTCCACATAACATATATGATATAAGAGAAGATTCAAATCCGGTGTTGACTCATTAATGACTTAAAGAAGCAGGAAGTAATGAAGAATAACAATAGAAAGAAAGATCTATATCAAAACCATAGCTCATAATTTTCAGCTTAAGGTCCATCTATGAAAGCCAAGTAGAAAAGATGGTCCTAAGAACTCCCAAGTCCCATCCTCACATTTTTCTTCTGACTATAGAATGCATGACAATAAGAAGAAAGGGGCACTATATATACATAAAGGTGTATCAAGAGGAAGAGGAGGAAAAGAAGGCGGGGGTGTGAACCGAAGTATAGCTAGCCATACAACCCCACTTATATACAGAAGACCAAGAGAGCAAAAAGACTTTTGGAACCATGTCCAGAATCTTCTTCCTGAGGAAGTACCAAATGCATTGTCAAGTGCACTTATGATCCAAAAATCATGATGCTTAAACTCTATCATCAGGAAAGATTCTCTTTGGTTGTTGTCATACGTAGTCACCATCCGGCAATAATAAAAGGCCAAAACCTAGTTACCAATGACAGTAAGTGTAAAAATAACAATACCTGATTCATTCTCCAACCATCACAGAGTAGATTTTTCTGGTTCTCTGCATGAGAGATAGAGAGAGAGAGAGAGAGAGAGAGATAGAGAGAGAGAGAGATCAAGAATAATCGAGATGTATGGGAAATGAAGGCATCAACTGGCGCAAAATGAGGCCAACCTGAATCGACAGCTTTTATTTCTCTTGTCGTAGCATCAGGTGACATCAATGGTTTGAGGAAAAACTGTGCAAATCTGAGGAGTAAACCACATGATAACATCCCCCCAACAGGTCTTATGAAAAATAAAGAGGAACTAATTCACAGAAAGGAAAATGTCATCTACCTGTCCAAGGCCTCTTCAAAGCAGTCGGTGTTGATGTCAAAGTGATAGTTGGTGTGTTCAGAAGATGTAAAAGCATTCGCACTACCACCATGCTAATAATCAAGAATAGAAACCACATAAAGAGAAAATTATTACTTTTTGAGTCAGCAATCTCAAAAAGAATCCACTCATTACTCAAAGCAACATGCAAATATGTATGAATTATATACATGTAATAGCATAAAACGGTAAAATATTTACTAAGAAAAGCACAAGACGAAGAAAATGGTGGAAAAAGAAAGAATACATAAACATAAATTTTACAAATGAAATAAACCTATGGTTTGAGTTGTACTAATGTCAGAAAAAAGAAAACAAATTGGAAAAAAAACTGAGTTAATTGTTAAAATGTCTCATAAGAAGGTCTGCTCAAACCATTCTAGTGAAAACCTTGATCAGAAATATATGACCAAAGATTTTTCTTTTCTTTTCTTTTTACTTTCAATAAATATACTTCTGTCATGAATAACCACTCTGGGTAAGAGGGGCAAGAAAAGGAAGAGACATGTTCTAAAATTTGCAAAATCCACCTCCAGGCCCTCCTAGTATTGCCAACAAACAATCCTTCACCAAAAATAAACACACCCTCCCCCCACAATGACACCATGAAAGGAATAAATCAGACAAAGTGCATAAACTACAAAATTCCAGGCTACACCCTGCACAAATCTGGAAGAAATTTAGAGAAACACAGAAATGGGCACAAGAGGCCTAGCCAGAGCCATCATCATCTCCTACCCTAATTCTTCTGTTTTGCTGGCAAAGTGCAAATACTGTGAAGAAAAAAGGACAAGTAACCCTTCCAACCGGGCAGGTTTTCTACGCAACAACATCTAAATTTCCTGCCCATCTTTATCTAGCCATTGTTCTCAATCATTCCACTCTCACTACTCTTCCTGAGATCTTTTGAACTTCACCTTTTACCCAGCTCGCATATTGCCTACTTCGCAATATATCTATGCTTATATTCTTTTTGATGGACCACACAAGGATAGAGCAAGAGATCCCTTATAGTGGCAAATGGAAAAGAGAAAGAAGAAGGATAGTGCATCCTTCAATCAAAGAATTTTTTACTTTTTTTTTTTAGTGGGGTGGGGGGTGAATTCATTTGCCTGAATTGATTGCTCAAGTGGCGTAAAATTGCACAGATACCTCATCGTTGCTTAAAGAACAGAAATCACACCCTCCAAGAAGAAATTCAAAAAAATATAATCAAGGATCAAATATCGTTTTGAAACGATCGATACATCTGAAATGTTTCTGTTTCCAAGAAGACCGAAACGAATCAATGATAAAATTGAGATTCTAATACTTTGAGGTGTTCCATAATGTTTCAAAATGTTTTATTATATTTCAATGCACTTTCACAATTATTTCCGAATGTTCCAAGGTATTTCAAGATATTTTGATATATTTCGATTAATATTTTGAAAAAATAATTCTTAAATTTTCTATTTTTTTCATTCTGTTTTCGAAATGGGTCGAAACGTTTTCGAAACATATTGAAATATTTCTATTTCTTAGGTGACTGAAATAATACACCAAAACAAAATTTTGATCCTTGAATATAATGAACCAAGAGTAACCATCAACAGTAAACAATCTCTAAAGACCACCACTCCTAGAAAGGGTGAAAGGGTCCATTAAAAGTTTAAGAACACACAGCTCCTCTTTTACCCTAGGAACCAGCTTCTGAAATTGCTCAAAACCCAATGTGAATTCCACATCCACAAAGATAAATAAAATAAAAAATGTCCCAAACCAAATGACTGTGCTGCCATAACTATTCCTAATCCAGACTATAAGGACTGATCAATCAGCATCAATTATAGTAGCATAACACCCGTGGCTCAAAGTTTGCAGAGGACTTCTAGTTTCTTCAATTTCATATACAAATTATGTGGGGCTCTTCATGCTACTTGGTAATATTTTTCAAGCCAGTCATTAATTTTCATGCTTTTAAGAAAATTCAGCAGTACTTTCTTTGCTGCTATATTGTTACTTCACTTAAAATTCATGTGTGACTACTTCTATTCGGACTTGCTATTAAGTGTCCAAATTCACAATCATAAAGGTTCATTAGAAGGGGCTGTCACCCTGGACAAACCTCCAGCTGCATCACTACAAGAAAAGGGATAGTTATTCAAAACAAGAATCTGTAAAGCCTCTCTCTGGAAGAAAAAAAGAAAAACACATCCAACACAGAACATCAACAGGAGTAATACTTCAATACCATGCGATAAAAAGTAGGTACCTCGGTAATGTACTTTGAGTAACTATCCTCCAAGGGATACTTTTCACTTGCATAAAATAGCATATGCTCTGAAAGCAAACATATTAAGAATCAACATGTAACTTTGAACAAGCAATTGCCCAGGAAGAAATCACACGACTCCTTCCCCGGTGGAGAAAAAGATTCTAGAGTAACATTAAACCATCCAAAATGTTTCATAAAAAGATGAGAGATGCTTGTAAGACATGTTATAGTGGACAAAATAACCAGGTAAACCGAATATTACATGGTGTTACTGTGATAGTTTAACTTAATTGGTCCATCCCATTGACATTACTTAAGTAACTCCTTAACCACAAAATAAAATGGATAAATGACAATGCTGGACCAATTAAAGTTAAATTATCTCATTAAACCAATGTAAAATTCATTTTCAAAGTGAGTCAGCTAGGCCAATGCAAATGTAAAGACCAAAAGTAACAAAAAATCAACATCGAATCCTATGTAGACATGGTATGTGCCACAGCAAGTTAAAATTGAAGTCACTGCTTCAAAACAGAGTAACTTTCAGATGGGAAATAGCAGTTAAAACTCAATTCACAAGGGAGCAACTATGAGGCCCATCCGTGCCTTCTTGATCCACAGTCAACGATTGATCACCAAATGTATTATAACAAACAAAAATAGAAAGTCAATAAAGATCCCTAACAACTTCTCTATTTTACTAGCCTAATCTTTTATGCGCTAATAACTGCAAAAATCCACATGGGTTATCTTCAACTTTGCCATAATATATACTATGTTACTATCAGAAACAAGTAAGAAGATCGAAAAAAACTGCATCTAAGTGCATGGAATCCATGCTTTTGATCGAAATCGAATACCAACTCAATTAATCTAACTACTTGATCCACTCTAGTAATTGAAAACGTATACGAGGATGATCATCAAAGTAAAACATAATGTGTTTTGGTCCATCTAGTAATTGACAACGTAAATGTAATCGACAATTTCATCATGTGTTTGCATCACAGTAACGTGTAAGAAGCTCATAAAATGAACCAATGTTTTCCAGAAACATTATTAATTTCTTAAAGAGGAGTGTTTATATTGGACCATCACCAATAATTCAAAAACTTCAAGACTGCGAAATTTATGTGAAAATGATTACCGAGAAAATGAGCAAGGCCTTCTAAACCCTCGGGGTCGCTGAAAGAACCAACACCGACATTCATTGAAGCAGCACACTGAACGAAAAAAAACACATAACGGATTTTTTAAACGAATTACTTTCTCAGTGTGTAAATGATAATAACTTCAATCGGATAAATTAATCATGGAAAAGAAAAAAAAACTAAAATCCAAAACGTTGAAGCAATTATTCAGACCTTATCGGTTTCAGGATCGCTGATGAGGAGGACTTGGAGAGAATTTTGGAGGACAATTCTTCGATACTCTCTTTTGTCCGTACGAGGCTTCACTATTTCTACTTCTTCTCTTCCCACAGCCATTTTCTTCTCCACAGCTAGCGACTCAGACCAGCGAAAGTAGATTACCTTGCCCTGTTTCCGAGTATTGATTTGTCCGAGAGGGCGGAGAGAGAGTTGGGAAGACTTTGCCCGTTAAGAGTTACCTCGTCAAGGGTCCCGTTACTCGCGTCAAGTAGAAATGTAGAATCTATGTTAAGACTTTGGAAAAATTATATCCAAATTTCTTAACGATTGTCGGTTAATTACTAGGTTCCTTAATATTTAAATTATTATATATTTATTAATAAATTACATTCAAACCCTATTAAATCTATTAGTATATAATACTTATACCTATTAAATTCAAAATATTACACTTGTCACCTCTTAAGTTTACATGCGTGTAACAATTACGTGCGTGTAAACCTCAAGTTTTGTTTGGATATTATTTTATAATTAGGATTAACTATTTATTTGGCTCTTAAGTTATACTATTTATAGCAATCGAGCATATGAATTATGTTCTGTGTTGATTTAACCTTAAAACTATGTAATTTGACTTAACGTGACCACCTTTTGTCCAATTTCTCTATTAATTTTGACCAAAATCTTCACGTGCACATTGTATGGCCCCTGAATTATACCCTAATTCCTGACTCATTGATGTGTATATGGGGATTTTCGTCCAATTTGTAAACTCAAAGGTTAAATCTACATAAAAAAACATAATTCAATTACTTAATTGATACAAATGGTATAATGCAAGAGCCAAATAAATAGTTAACACTTATAATTATAATAATATTACAGATATTGTATATAAAAATCAATATTAATTGAGTCTAAAGTGTTTATCGCTTAAGATTGGTGGTGTATTTGCACGAGGACTCACAGACCACCACCCACGACAGATCAAAAGTCCTCCTTTTTTTTAGGCGAGTTCGAATTTTAGTAATTTTTTGGATTTAGAATATGAAAAATTTATTTTTCGTAAATATCTTATTCTCGACATGAATGACTTGTCTTTGACCGAACTGAGGAGGAAATTAATCGAAATATGCGTAAAATAGTCCGGACACCCTTTATCGTTAAACCAAAAAAAAAAAAAAAAAGTCATCCCTCTTGTTGAAAAAAAAAATGTTAGTCCATAATATAGGAATTTAAAATTTACTGTGAATTATGGAAATTAAATCGATCTAGAGGAAACTAAGCCACCATTTTTTATCAGAACTCTTATCTTCTTTGAGAAACACTATTTTTTAACTAAATTAGAAGATTTTATGTTAATTAAATTAAAAAATTGTCTCCTAATTAAATTAAAATATTTTATTTTACTTAGATTAAGGTGGTGTTTAATAATACTTAAAATTAAATGCTGAATTTTAAGTGTTGAATGTTGAATTTTTTAATTTGCAGACTATATCAACTGAAATTTAAGTATTAAATTTAATAAAATTGTTTGACAAATATAAGGAGCTAAATTATGAAAATTATTAATATTCGAATTTTGTCATTCTCTTTAGTCATCTCTCTATAGTTGCCTTATTCCTATCATCATCATCGCAAATAGTGGTGGTAGTGGTGGAGGCGACTGTGGTGGTGATAGCACAATGATAGTGGTGGCAACAACGATAATAATGGTGATGGTGGTGATGGCGGCAACATTGTAATAGTAGTGGCGGCGATGACACAATGATAGTAGTAATAGTGATGATTTGTGACAGTGGTGGTGGCGATGGTGTTGGTGGTGGCTGTGGTAGTAATGGTGGTGGTGGCAATGGCACAATTGTGGCGATGGTAGTGATGGGGGCGATGACAGTGGTAGTGGTAGTAGCGATCGCAGTGGCACAATGGTAGTGGTGATGGTGACATAATGGTAATAGTGGTGACGGTGACACTGTGACAACGGTGGTGGGAATGGTGGTAGAGGAGGTGGTGGCAGCAATGGTTGTGGTGGTGATGGCGACAATGGTGATGGTGATGGTGACAGTGGCACAATAGTATTAGTGGCGGTGATGATGGTGATAGTGGTAGTGGCGATGGTACAATGGTGGTGGTGGTAGCAATAACACAATGATAGTGAGGGTATATTTGTCCATTATAAGAAATAAATAAAATTCTCACAGACTAACTTTTTCAACATTAAGTGATGAGTAGGTGGCTTCCTACTTAAAATTTTAGTCTTTTTTTAAGAAATACTTAAAATATTAAATATTATGAGTTTTAAGCACTTATTAATTAAGTTTGTTTGATAACTAATATGGGTCATGCTAGATAGACTTAAAAACTAGACTTGATAATTTCAACTATTGAATAGGTAGTGAGTCACAATAAATGTTAGGACCATATTGAGTTCTCTTTAATAAATTAAGTACTCCTTAAAAATAGGTTAAAACATTAAGTAGAATATATCTTTCTTTATTCTGAAAATTGAAAGTGCTCAAGAAGAGCATCTTTTATAATTTTTTAAATATGATAATTTTACCCCTGAAATATTTCACATTCCTATTAAAACTTTAAAGGTGTGTGTTGGATGGCTGAGTTGAAGTGAATTGAATATCTAAAAAAATATCATTTACTATCCAACCCAAATCCACACTGACTTGGAGTGAATTGGATATAAATGAGTATGTCCAACCCTTTACATTGTTTGGGTAGCTCATAACACTTTTGTAAATCCCATGGATAAGAGTGATGTACTATATTGTCATCGACTATTATACCCGTGTCTTGTGAAATTCGCTACCATATTTGGTTTATAAATTATCCCCCATTCTATTATAAGCAAAAAAATACACTTTTATATCAATTATTTTTACAACTCATTACAATATAAAATAAACATTTATGAATATATTGTAACCATTAACACCATATATTAACAGACAAATGTATGGCTTCCGTGTGTAAAAATATTCCAGTTCTCCCATAGTTTCATTTAACCCACATAGACATGTTAACTTTGACTTTTTAAATCAAGTTGGGATAAACGCGAGTGAAATTCTTCATGCACTTTTTTGCTTACCAAACATGAGATAAATGGACCTCACATATTTTTTTTTCCTATCCTATTGGTATTTTCCCCCTTTTAACCCGCAATCCAACACATACTCTAAGTGTTATTTTCTTCAAAATCGTCAATTTCCCTAAAAACACACACACACACAAACAATTGAAAATTAATTTATTTTCAGATGTCAGCTCTATATACAGGGGTGGAGCAAAAAAATCGTGTCAGGGTGGGCACAAATATTTTAATAAACTAAATATTTTTTTTTACAATTGATAGAAATAAGAAAATAATTTATTTTTAATTACATCATATTTAATACTTAAAATTCACTAAACCCAATTGACCAAAAATTAGTAAGCCTAGTATATACAAATTACAATAATAAAAGAAAGATTAATTATATCTTTTTACAAAATATACACAGATTAAAATTATTTAGAATTGACTTTGGTGAATTTTTATTGTTGGAAATAATTGCATAACAATTTTATTATTCTTTATACACATAATCGTGTTATCACTTCTATATTTATCACTCATTCAATTATGTAGTTCAATGAATAATCTATAACGTCTATTGCAATTAGTAAAATAAATGTCAAAATCATAAGTAAACTAACTAATATGTGTATCATGTATTTTTTAGTCTTAGAAAGTATAAAATAATTTTAGTATATTTAAAATTTATCTAGATATGTACATAACATGTCTAAAATGTGTCAAAAAATTCATATTCATTTGATATAAATGTACACTAATTGATATGTCAAAAAATAGGGTGGACATAAATAAAAATATTTAAAAAATATATAAGTAATATTAAGAAAAAAAAATAATAATGCATTCAATCGGGTCATGTACTAACTTCAAGTCTTTGGTTTTAAGCAGTGGTTGGCCT
Source organism: Ilex paraguariensis (assembly GCA_963454935.2). NCBI lineage: Eukaryota > Viridiplantae > Streptophyta > Magnoliopsida > Aquifoliales > Aquifoliaceae > Ilex > Ilex paraguariensis. The sequence continues at coordinate 967,762 of CAUOFW020002724.1, forward strand.
AGATTTTTTTGTTTTGTTTTGTTTTGTTTTGTTTTAAGTAAGTTTGGTTGTTTAATTCTTTTGGGTGGATAGTGGTGGGCATAATACTTTTATCTTTGTTTTTGGGTGTACACAAATGATATATTATACAAATATAAAATATATATACATAGGTAATAAAAAAAAATTTGAGGGCGGCACATGCCCCACCCTAGATCAAACTTAGCTTCGCCCTGTCTATATAGTTATCAAAGAGTTTGGTTCTTATCAAAGTAAAGCGTAAAATGATAAAATTAAAAATTAATTTATTTTCAAATATCAGCTCTCTATAGTTATTAAACAGTTTAATTCAATTCAGTACTTAAATTTTAATGGATACCAAGCAGCCCATGAATTAAAACTTCAACTTTCAGCACATAAAATTCAGTATTCAGTGTTCAGATTTCAATTTTAACGAACGCCACAAAAAGGATTGTCTTTTAACTAAACTAAGAGATTCTCTTTTAATTAAATTAAGATATTGTTTTTTAATTGAATTAAATTCTAATAATATGTTAGAGGAAAAATTTATTAGACAAAAATCCTGAGCATCGCACGGGTCATGCTAGCATGAGATATTATTTAAATAGTTCTTCTCGAGCTCAAAAAAGAAAAACCATAATACCATGTCGAAATTCCTCGACCAAAGAAGGCCTTGTGGTCTTATGGGTCAAATCTCTCCACTTTTGAGAAATGTAAACGTAACACACTGGACAATAAAAGAAGAGGCAATGCCTAACAATCAAGTGTGATCTAGGAAATACTCAAGATCTGCAATAATGGATTACTTTATATAAAATAAGAAAACACCTTTTGACTTCACTAAGCAAAAGCATGAAAGATGGATAAGAAGAAAAAGCATGAAAAGATGTACATAACATGCCAACCAACTTATATATCTATTAGCGATACCTCGTAATTAAAGTCATTGTACAATAAATTATAGTATTATGCATGTATTAGAATATTTGTGTTAAAGTGTATGTATGTATATACAATTGTATGTTGTGGAGTGTGTGTGTTGGATTTTTAAAATTTTGGGAGGGAGGGGTGGAGTGTGTGTTGGGTGTGGGACATTTGGGGGGAAAATATACCCCCCATAAATTCAAACACTTATCTCTGATTTATTATATAAATATAATAAAATAAATAATAATTTAAATTTTTATTTCTTATACATATTTTTTTCAAAAAATTATATTACTTATTATTATCACATATTTAATTATTTAATATTTTATTAATTAATAGATTAACATATTTTTTATTTCAGACATTATTCATACATGATAATATACACACGTTGAGAAAATTTTATCGAATTATACACTTTAAAAAAAATTTATCGATATTTTTAAGAAAATAATGGATAAAAGTAAATATTAAATGATATAATCAAAGAAATTAAGGAAAGAAAAATTGTTATTTAATATAGTGTGATCGACTTTTTAGATGGTCGAATTTTATGTTTTATCATACTTTCAAACACGGGTTATGAATAGTGTGTAATAAATCACCGTAATTATGTATGAATTATACTTTTATTTACTTCTTCAGTTTTTACGTATAAAATCAGGATTTTTAAAGATTTAAAGATTCTTATTTTGCACATTGTACCTTCAAAGATTAAATTTAATCTTCGAGAGTGCAAAATAAGAATCTTTAAATCTCCTAGGGTGCAAAGTGCAAAATACTCTTTTGTGTTTGATGATTTCCTGTTCCAGTCTATTCTAGACTTCTCATGTTTTTCCATTCACTTCTCTATGTTTCTTTGTTGATTTTTCTCCCTTGTTCTTGTTGTTTTTCTCTTTTGGCATCTCATTGGAATGCTCTTAGCAAGAAATGCGGTTGACTTGAACTGCATTCAATGAAACAATTCATAAAAATTAATCTTTGTCAGATTTCATATTTTCATATTTTCATTAACTCTTATACTTGTGAAATTAAAACCCGTCAAAATTTCATATCATAATCTATNTTGATAGAAATAAGAAAATAATTTATTTTTAATTACATCATATTTAATACTTAAAATTCACTAAACCCAATTGACCAAAAATTAGTAAGCCTAGTATATACAAATTACAATAATAAAAGAAAGATTAATTATATCTTTTTACAAAATATACACAGATTAAAATTATTTAGAATTGACTTTGGTGAATTTTTATTGTTGGAAATAATTGCATAACAATTTTATTATTCTTTATACACATAATCGTGTTATCACTTCTATATTTATCACTCATTCAATTATGTAGTTCAATGAATAATCTATAACGTCTATTGCAATTAGTAAAATAAATGTCAAAATCATAAGTAAACTAACTAATATGTGTATCATGTATTTTTTAGTCTTAGAAAGTATAAAATAATTTTAGTATATTTAAAATTTATCTAGATATGTACATAACATGTCTAAAATGTGTCAAAAAATTCATATTCATTTGATATAAATGTACACTAATTGATATGTCAAAAAATAGGGTGGACATAAATAAAAATATTTAAAAAATATATAAGTAATATTAAGAAAAAAAAATAATAATGCATTCAATCGGGTCATGTACTAACTTCAAGTCTTTGGTTTTAAGCAGTGGTTGGCCTAGATTTTTTTGTTTTGTTTTGTTTTGTTTTGTTTTAAGTAAGTTTGGTTGTTTAATTCTTTTGGGTGGATAGTGGTGGGCATAATACTTTTATCTTTGTTTTTGGGTGTACACAAATGATATATTATACAAATATAAAATATATATACATAGGTAATAAAAAAAAATTTGAGGGCGGCACATGCCCCACCCTAGATCAAACTTAGCTTCGCCCTGTCTATATAGTTATCAAAGAGTTTGGTTCTTATCAAAGTAAAGCGTAAAATGATAAAATTAAAAATTAATTTATTTTCAAATATCAGCTCTCTATAGTTATTAAACAGTTTAATTCAATTCAGTACTTAAATTTTAATGGATACCAAGCAGCCCATGAATTAAAACTTCAACTTTCAGCACATAAAATTCAGTATTCAGTGTTCAGATTTCAATTTTAACGAACGCCACAAAAAGGATTGTCTTTTAACTAAACTAAGAGATTCTCTTTTAATTAAATTAAGATATTGTTTTTTAATTGAATTAAATTCTAATAATATGTTAGAGGAAAAATTTATTAGACAAAAATCCTGAGCATCGCACGGGTCATGCTAGCATGAGATATTATTTAAATAGTTCTTCTCGAGCTCAAAAAAGAAAAACCATAATACCATGTCGAAATTCCTCGACCAAAGAAGGCCTTGTGGTCTTATGGGTCAAATCTCTCCACTTTTGAGAAATGTAAACGTAACACACTGGACAATAAAAGAAGAGGCAATGCCTAACAATCAAGTGTGATCTAGGAAATACTCAAGATCTGCAATAATGGATTACTTTATATAAAATAAGAAACACCTTTTGACTTCACTAAGCAAAAGCATGAAAGATGGATAAGAAGAAAAAGCATGAAAAGATGTACATAATATGCCAACCAACTTTTATATCTATTAGCGATACCTCGTAATTAAAGTCATTGTACAATAAATTATGGTATTATACNGATCTAGGAAATACTCAAGATCTGCAATAATGGATTACTTTATATAAAATAAGAAAACACCTTTTGACTTCACTAAGCAAAAGCATGAAAGATGGATAAGAAGAAAAAGCATGAAAAGATGTACATAACATGCCAACCAACTTATATATCTATTAGCGATACCTTGTAATTAAAGTCATTGTACAATAAATTATAGTATTATGCATGTATTAGAATATTTGTGTTAAAGTGTATGTATGTATATACAATTGTATGTTGTGGAGTGTGTGTGTTGGATTTTTAAAATTTTGGGAGGGAGGGGTGGAGTGTGTGTTGGGTGTGGGACATTTGGGGGGAAAATATACCCCCCATAAATTCAAACACTTATCTCTGATTTATTATATAAATATAATAAAATAAATAATAATTTAAATTTTTATTTCTTATACATATTTTTTTCAAAAAATTATATTACTTATTATTATCACATATTTAATTATTTAATATTTTATTAATTAATAGATTAACATATTTTTTATTTCAGACATTATTCATACATGATAATATACACACGTTGAGAAAATTTTATCGAATTATACACTTTAAAAAAAATTTATCGATATTTTTAAGAAAATAATGGATAAAAGTAAATATTAAATGATATAATCAAAGAAATTAAGGAAAGAAAAATTGTTATTTAATATAGTGTGATCGACTTTTTAGATGGTCGAATTTTATGTTTTATCATACTTTCAAACACGGGTTATGAATAGTGTGTAATAAATCACCTTAATTATGTATGAATTATACTTTTATTTACTTCTTCAGCTTTTACGTATAAAATCAGGATCTTTAAAGATTTAAAGATTCTTATTTTGCACATTGTACCTTCAAAGATTAAATTTAATCTTCGAGAGTGCAAAATAAGAATCTTTAAATCTTCTAGGGTGCAAAGTGCAAAATACTCTTTTGTGTTTGATGATTTCCTGTTCCAGTCTATTCTAGACTTCTCATGTTTTTCCATTCACTTCTCTATGTTTCTTTGTTGATTTTTCTCCCTTGTTCTTGTTGTTTTTCTCTTTTGGCATCTCATTGGAATGCTCTTAGCAAGAAATGCGGTTGACTTGAACTGCATTCAATGAAACAATTCATAAAAATTAATCTTTGTCAGATTTCATATTTTCATTAACTCTTATACTTGTGAAATTAAAACCCGTCAAAATTTCATATCATAATCTGTNACATGTATTAGAATATTTGTGTTAAAGTGTATGTATGTATATACAATTGTATGTTGTGGAGTGTGTGTGTTGGATTTTTAAAATTTTGGGAGGGAGGGGTGGAGTGTGTGTTGGGTGTGGGACATTTGGGGGGAAAATATACCCCCCATAAATTCAAACACTTATCTCTGATTTATTATATAAATATAATAAAATAAATAATAATTTAAATTTTTATTTCTTATACATATTTTTTTCAAAAAATTATATTACTTATTATTATCACATATTTAATTATTTAATATTTTATTAATTTATAGATTAATATATTTTTTATTTCAGACATTATTCATACATGATAATATACACACGTTGAGAAAATTTTATCGAATTATATANAAAAATTATATTACTTATTATTATCACATATTTAATTATTTAATATTTTATTAATTAATAGATTAACATATTTTTTATTTCAGACATTATTCATACATGATAATATACACACGTTGAGAAAATTTTATCGAATTATACACTTTAAAAAAAATTTATCGATATTTTTAAGAAAATAATGGATAAAAGTAAATATTAAATGATATAATCAAAGAAATTAAGGAAAGAAAAATTGTTATTTAATATAGTGTGATCGACTTTTTAGATGGTCGAATTTTATGTTTTATCATACTTTCAAACACGGGTTATGAATAGTGTGTAATAAATCACCGTAATTATGTATGAATTATACTTTTATTTACTTCTTCAGTTTTTACGTATAAAATCAGGATTTTTAAAGATTTAAAGATTCTTATTTTGCACATTGTACCTTCAAAGATTAAATTTAATCTTCGAGAGTGCAAAATAAGAATCTTTAAATCTCCTAGGGTGCAAAGTGCAAAATACTCTTTTGTGTTTGATGATTTCCTGTTCCAGTCTATTCTAGACTTCTCATGTTTTTCCATTCACTTCTCTATGTTTCTTTGTTGATTTTTCTCCCTTGTTCTTGTTGTTTTTCTCTTTTGGCATCTCATTGGAATGCTCTTAGCAAGAAATGCGGTTGACTTGAACTGCATTCAATGAAACAATTCATAAAAATTAATCTTTGTCAGATTTCATATTTTCATATTTTCATTAACTCTTATACTTGTGAAATTAAAACCCGTCAAAATTTCATATCATAATCTATTGTAAGTTTCATGTCAATCAGAACGTGATCCGAATCTAAACCTTCACTACATAGATGATTAAACAAAAACCACATTTCTTTTATTTATTTCTAACAATTGCCCAATGGCAAAGTATATATTTTTCAGTAGATAGACTTACTTACCCATATAAATAACCAGCCTAAATATTACACGCTTTGGGAAAAATGTAAAGTATAACTCCCACCCCATGACTTTATATGGCCTAAAACACTAACATGAACATTACAAAATCCTCTTTTTTGAAGCATTGCAAAATGCAAACATACTTTCAACCACTCACTATGGACTAAGAGGCCAGAAAAACTCTAACATTATCCAAAACTGGCCCACAAATGTGACCGAAGTCATGAAGCTTTGTGTGATAAAATGCACTGTAAAATGTTATCCTTGTCCTAGCAGAAACTGCCTGGAATTTAAGACTGGCAGTCTTAAACCCTCCTTTTCCCCTAGATTCAAAGCGAACTTTTAGGGTTTCCTTCGCGGCAAAAGCTTCGACCATCATCGACCCGTGGCAGCCGTTCTTTGCGTCTCCGACAGTGAATGTGAGGTTGTAGAGTTTGTTGGGAATTGTCCTGAGGATTTGTGCGATAGCGCTTTCTCTTCCCGCTACCAATTCAATGGCTGCAAGTCCTGAGGGTACGGAGAAGTGCTTCGAGTCGATGTACTTTACCGGTTTAAGGGACTCAATGATCCATCCTGGGAGTGGTGAAATTGAATCTTTTTGTTTGGGGAGGAGGAGGACCCCTGTTGAGAAGTTCTTGAAGACATGAGGACCAGTTTCAAAGTCACCATTTTTTGCTAGGTTCCCTGCATGAAGAATAGATGGAAATTTAGGTAAAATTGCAAGTAGTTAAAAATAGAGAAGCATAACCCCCCCTTTAGCTAAATTTAGTATTTTGTTACAATTCATTTCCCACCCCCTAAAAATAACATATATAAGAAAAATTTTAATAACATATTTCAACATTTGACATAATAATATATGCAAAGGAGTTATTGGGCCTGTTTCAACCTGGTTTTTTTATGTGAAAATATGCGGTTTAAAAATTTTCACTAAAAAATCGAAGTTAAAAAAATTTCCAAAAGTTGAAAAAGTTTGTTTGAAATGACTTTCTAACTTTTTTTTTTGTCAAAATAAAAAAATAATTACATGTAAATATAGATTTTGCATTATAGATCTTAAAATATGAATTTTAAATTTTTTTACACCACAAATAATATTTTATGAATATAATAAACTAATAAATTATGTGGAATCTAAGACAAATATCCAAAAAATCGAAAGAAAAACTTATAAAATTAATTTCTTGAAGCCTAAATAAGTCTTTTTGAGTTCAAAAAAATTGNTACCGTAGTCAACTCTGTATTTATATCCTAAAGCTGGGGAAAGAAAAGTAGATAAGAGAGGCCATGTTAAAGTACCACAAAATCAGCCGTGAGATGTGTCTGATTGTCGCATTTTCTTTCTTTCACGACTTGGAACTTGGTTTTCTATACAACTGGTGCGTTTTGGAGCCCACCGACCGGCCAGTCTTTCTTGGATGGCGTGATTGGCTCTGCTTTTTATTTTGAACAAGCTGTCCCCATATGTGCCGGTGTCAATCATGGCCTGTTCCATGTTATTTTTGTATCGTTTTATTTTAGGTGTTTTATTTTTGTGTTGAATCACTTTTAATACGTGTTCGATTCGTCTTAATATTTATATTAATAAAAAATTATTTAATTTCACAACAACTCATTTAATACTATTTAAAAAATTCTTATTTTTTTGTTTATAATACTCGCTAAATACTTATTTTTTATCTATAATATTCATTAATCGTGTTGTTCATATCGAATATTAATTTGACTCATTTATTACTCTTGTCAACTAATTATGTTATTTTCGAGTTCTTTATCAAGTCAAGTTTATGTCAAATTCGAGTTAATGGATAAAATTGACACCCCTGTGTGCGAGGGCGTACACCTTTCTGTGTTGACCTTATTATTTTGTCATTAAATTGACAGTGAATCTTACTATTAGTTATAATTCACTATTAATTCAATACTTAGGATTCATAATTAAGTACAAATAGAATTTTCTTATTAGGATATATAACTCAGTTGTCTCTTTTTTTCACTTTCTTTTCCCAATCTTTTTCTCTTTTATTTCCACTATTTAGAAGTTAAATAATTAATTATTGAAAGTTACAAGGTCATAATTATACATTTTTTTTTAATAAATTCAAATAAAAGTGATTAGTTAGAGAAGAATAGATAAGTGGCTGTAAGAGATACTTGATAGATTGTGATTGAATGATTTCAAATTTTGTAATTTAAACGCGTATTAAGGGCCAATGTAATCCACGCTTTGTCAAAACAAACGGATTCCATTTGTTTTTCACTATGGTCTGTTACTTGAGGGGGGTTTAGTTCAAAACTTGCCAGCTCCTCAAAGTATAGGGGTAATTTGCATTTAACCCTTGAATCTATTCAGTTCTCAGTTATCAGTATAGGAGTGTGAGCTGATCATGATGCCCAATTTCAACTCGGGTAATTTGGGAGTGAGATACGTTTTACTATATTTTTTTCAAAATTTTTTCTTGGTAGTTCTCAATAATACATGGTTACTAATCTACAGGGCAAAGTGGAAGAACAAATATTAGAGGGGATCTTCGAGTAATTTGGGTGGGAAAATTCAAATCTTCTTAGCCTGATGTCCTAAGTTAAAGTATTATAAAAAAAGTAATGCTACATGTACTTAAAAACTAGACTTAAAAATTAGACTTGATAATCTCAACAATTGAATAGGTAGTGGATCTCAATAAATGCTGGGACCCACAGTGAAATCAATGGTTGAAATTATTAGGTCTAATTTTTAAGTCCATGTAGCATTGATCTTATAAAAAACTTCTACATGTGATTTGCAAGTGATTATACGCATTTAGAGTTTACATTTCTGATCAAGAATAAAGTTGTAAATAATGGCAAATTAAACAACATAAACGAATGCTCAAATCAAAATCTTAGAATTTTCAACTTCATGGGGATCAAAATCATATATAAGACCTGGAAAAACAAATACTTTATTTATAGAGTTGTCTTGGCAGTAAGGTTTAGTGCCAAAGTTTACAAGTACTTGACATGAGGATCAACTCTATGCACATAATATGTACTAATTTAAAGGAGTAAAGATTTTAGCGAGCTTTTTTTTTTTCTTCCTTGGATAACTCCTCCAAATTAGTCTTCGGACCAAAGTACATCAAGTATAACATCGGACGATTCGCCATAAGTAATGGTATTGAGCTGCGCTCGATCTATCCAGTCTTCAACCTCAGAATTGCATGACTTAACATGTTCTCTCCCACCCATAAAAGAATTTGGGCCAAAATTCATATCAGCACCACTGTTGTATGCAGAGCTTGACACACTGTAATCCACCACTTCGTGGTGCATGGAGCTTTGGTTAAAATGAGGCTGCAAATGTACAGCATTAGGAACCATTTCATCGACAGCAACATTAGGAACCACATCATTGTGCTTAAGTGCAACATTCGGCACCGTATCATTGTACATTGGAGTAGCGTTAGACACCACATCATTGTGCATATTTGTAGCATTAGGCACCGTTTCTTCAGCCATGTTATAGACAAAGTCTCTATATAGCCAATCGTCGACTGAAATATCAAGTGGCTCCACATCAACACCCTGTGGTAAAGCCGCATCATTGAGCATATTGTCCATTCCTAATTGAAGAAGTGGAAGCATGGAGTCTTGGCTGAAATGAGGCTGCAGAGCTGGATTAACCACTGTTTCATCAGGTTCTTCTTCTAAATTATCTTGCTGTGGGTTGTTCTTGGGCTTCACCCTCGTTTGATAGATTTTGCACAACACCAAATCATCCAACTGTAGGAAAAAACAAATGCTATGAGCTACTCTATTGAACTGTTGGTTAATCACTTAATCCATAACATGTATGCAATGGATCACGAAAAAAGAAAACAAATCGTGGAAAATCAATAATTACCACTTTAGAGCTATAGATTTTTGAATCACTTAGACATAAGTAAAATTACTGTATACCTTCATGTCACCTGAAGCCCTACTTGGAGTATTCTGCACCTTAGCTGTGTATTCTTGCATTAGCCAATTAGTCTTCCCTTGAGATCCATCTCTAGCATTCTTTTCATAAAAAACTAACGACTTCTTGTACCCGACTACCCGACCATTGCTATAAATTGGTTTGTCACCTCCTGAAGCCTTCCACCATCCATCACCAGTATTTCGGTTGGGCCGGATGCCATTAGCGTACCTCTTTTCCCTTGGGGTAAAGAAATACAATTCATCTTCTCCATGTAATTTGTATTTCTCTGTCATTCCGAGAATAACCATGGTTATTTATTCAACATTAAAGTTGAAGTATAAAAATAAAATAGGGGCACAATCTAGATATCAAAAAAATATGAATGATCACCTTTAGAAAAATATAAAAATAAACAAAGATAGAATAGTATGGAAATTGAACATTTGCATATGGATTGTGAACCTAACATTACTCTATACCCGCCATTTATCATAGGATAGTTATGAATTAAATCTGATGATGTACAAAACGGGCTTATGCACAATCAACAGTTGAGTGTGTGATATAGCGTAATTAATGAATAATTAATAAAACAATTAGTGGCAAAAAAGTAAATATCAGGTCAACACGCAGATATATAATGGTTCGGTCTGAGTGACCTACTTCACTCTGAAAGCGGCAACAGTGGTCGAAGAGCCTTTATTAATAAATAAGGTAAGGGAGAGGGAGCTCCAAGAGATATACAATAGTTAGGAGAGATAAAAACTATGTGAATAGTGTGTAGAGAAAGGTAGAGATGTCCCTCTCAATAGAGAAATCTTACAATTTATAGGCATGCAGTTTTTAGGTGAGGCGGTGATGTGAGGGCAAATGTACTAGTTTTTCAGGGAGGATATTTATAAAAAGTAAGTACAATTAAAATAGCTTTAATCTTCGAGAGTGGTTATTCCGATGATTACTCTCCGCGTGCTCTNTAATAAAACAATTAGTGGCAAAAAAGTAAATATCAGGTCAACACGCAGATATATAATGGTTCGGTCTGAGTGACCTACTTCACTCTGAAAGCGGCAACAGTGGTCGAAGAGCCTTTATTAATAAATAAGGTAAGGGAGAGGGAGCTCCAAGAGATATACAATAGTTAGGAGAGATAAAAGCTATGTGAATAGTGTGTAGAGAAGTGTAGAGATGTCCCTCTCAATAGAGAAATCTTACAATTTATAGGCATGCAGTTTTTAGGTGAGGCGGTGATGTGAGGGCAAATGTACTAGTTTTTCAGGGAGGATATTTATAAAAAGTAAGTACAATTAAAATAGCTTTAATCTTCGAGAGTGGTTATTCCGATGATTACTCTCCGCGTGCTCTAATCTTCTTGAACTCGGGCCTTGGGTTGAATTCTTGAACTAGGCTTAGGCTTGACCTGTTTTGTGGCTGATTTGGGCTCCATTAATTGATTGGACTTGATCCAGTAGAAATTGGGTTCGTCAAAATCAACTAATAAGGTCCAAATAGATTACTGGTTTGTAAATATGTCCAAATAGTATTACTGGTTTGTAAATATGTGTCAAGTTAACGCATGTACACACTGTATATATTACTAACACATTGTCAATGTTGATTGTGAATCGTAATATTAACTAAGACCCATAAATTGAATTGCCACAAGGGATTTAAAACATTCACATGTGGATGCATGAATATAATCGCCATATACATAAACACCTACACAAGATATATAGAAGAACTTGCCAAAAAGTTGCTTGGGATTGAACTTGTAGAGGTCGACATCTCTGATCCTGTTGGGAGGTAAGCATTACTTCGAGATTTTGATCGTCAAGTAATGAACAATCAACTCCTGATCAGTGGGTTTAAACCGGAAACCAGGCGGTAACGAATCCAAGTACTCGTCCGTGTACATTGACCTGCCCACGTNGTTAACAACTTAGTTTCATGCTACACTATAGCATGAAAACTTTGTTTTTTCCAGCTGAGTTTCATGCTACACTGTAGCATGAAAACTTATGACTGTCATCTATAAGTTAATAACTTGGTTTCATGCTACACTGTAGCATGAAAACTTAATTTTGAAAGCTAAAAGTTTTCATACTATGATTGTCATCTATGTAAGATAACAACTTAGTTTCGTNTCGAACCCTAAAACAGAAAACTTGAAGTGTAAGAAACAACCTGATTGAAAAGAAAATAAAAACAAAAAACTGTGAGAGTGGCTTTTGGATTCGAGGGATCACCATTGCATGGAGAGAAAAAACGGCATTTTTTGAAGGCCAAANGACAGTCAGTCGTATGCTAATTACCACAATAGCTTGGTACTAGGTATAAAGTTTTCTTGCTATGACTTGGAAACTTAGTTTTCATGTTAGCCTGTAGCATGAAAACTTTGTTTTTTTCCACTCTGAAAACTTTGCTTTTTTCCACTGGCCGCATGAAAGTTAACAACTTTATTGTCATTTATGTAAGTTAACAACTTAGTTTCGTGTTACACTGTAGCATGAAAATTTTGTTTTTTTCCACTTAGTTTCATGCTATACTGTAGCATGAAAATTTAGTTTTGAAAACTAAAAGTTTTCATGCTATGGTTGTCATTTATGTAAGTTAACAACTTAGTTTCATGCTACACTGTAGTATGAAAACTTAGTTTTGAAAACTAAAAGTTTTTGTGCTATGATTGTCATCTATGTAAGTTAACAACTTAGTTTCATGCTACACTGTAGCATGGAATCTTTGTTTTTTTTCCACCATGATTTTTTTTCCCACTTAGTTTCATGCTACACTGTAGCATGAAAACCTAGTTTTTAAAACTAAAAGTTTTCATGCTATGACTGTCATCTATGTAAGTTAACAACTTAGAGTGTAGCATGAAAACTTAGTTTTGAAAACTAAAAGTTTTTGTGCTATGATTGTCATCTATGTAAGTTAACAACTTAGTTTCATGCTACACTGTAGCATGAAAACTTTGTTTTTTTTCACCATGATTTTTTTTCCCACTTAGTTTCATGTTATGATTGTCATCTATGTAAGTTAACAACTTAGTATCATGCTACACTGTAGCATAAAAACTTTGTTTTTTTCCACTTAGTTTCATGCTATGACTGTTATCTATGTAAGTTAACAACTTAGTTTCATGCTACACTATAGCATGAAAACTTTGTTTTTTCCAGCTGAGTTTCATGCTACACTGTAGCATAAAAACTTATGACTGTCATCTATAAGTTAATAACTTGGTTTCATGCTACACTGTAGCATGAAAACTTAATTTTGAAAACTAAAAGTTTTCATACTATGATTGTGATCTATGTAAGATAACAACTTAGTTTCGTGCCACAGTGTAGCATAAAACTAAGTTGTTACCTTACATAGATGACAATCATAGCATGACAACTTAGTTTTGAAAATTAAAAGTATTCATGTTATCTATAAAATACGGATACTTTGCTNAAATAAAACTCAACTACAAATTGGATATCTCATCTCTCTTTCTCTCTCTCTCTCTCACACNCATGTTATCTATAAAATACGGATACTTTGCTAAGATCGACGTACTCGTATCGGATATCGTATTTGATACGATTCTTGATGATACGTATCGGATACGCAACATCTGTATCCGATAATTAATAAAATATGTAGATACTTCGCAGACATTTCTAAACATGGAACAAGATGTGCAATTTTCAATTTTAAGCTATACCCCNATGTAAGTTAACAACTTAGTTTCGTGTTACACTGTAGCATGAAAATTTTGTTTTTTCCCACTTAGTTTCATGGTATACTGTAGCATGAAAATTTAGTTTTGAAAACTAAAAGTTTTCATGCTATGGTTGTCATTTATATAAGTTAACAACTTAGTTTCATGCTACACTATAGTATGAAAACTTAGTTTTGAAAACTAAAAGTTTTTGTGCTATGATTGTCATCTATGTAAGTTAACAACTTAGTTTCATGCTACACTGTAGCATGAAAACTTTGTTTTTTTTCACCATGATTTTTTTTCCCACTTAGTTTCATGTTATGATTGTCATCTATGTAAGTTAACAACTTAGTATCATGCTACACTGTAGCATAAAAACTTTGTTTTTTTCCACTTAGTTTCATGCTATGACTGTTATCTATGTAAGTTAACAACTTAGTTTCATGCTACACTATAGCATGAAAACTTTGTTTTTTCCAGCTGAGTTTCATGCTACACTGTAGCATAAAAACTTATGACTGTCATCTATAAGTTAATAACTTGGTTTCATGCTACACTGTAGCATGAAAACTTAATTTTGAAAACTAAAAGTTTTCATACTATGATTGTCATCTATGTAAGATAACAACTTAGTTTCATGCCACAGTGTAGCATAAAACTAAGTTGTTACCTTACATAGATGACAATCATAGCATGACAACTTAGTTTTGAAAATTAAAAGTTTTCATGTTATCTATAAAGTACGGATACTTTGTTAAGATCGACGTACTCGTATCGGATATCGTATTTGATACGATTCTTGATGATACGTATCGGATACGCAACATCTGTATCCGATAATTAATAAAATATGTGGATACTTCGCAGACACTTCTAAATATGGAACAAGATGTGCAATTTTCAATTTTAAGCTATACCTCTTATTTGGAGTTCACATACAATATAAAACATCAACAAAATTTCATCTGATTTTGAAGACACGAGTGTTTTTTAAGTATTATCTATTATTACATGTTAAAAGAGTATAAAAAAAATGAGTCACTTATACTATACTTTTAACAATAAATACTTGTAAAACCAACTAGTTAAATGTAGTTATGATTCTTTCAATTGGTAANTGATTGTCATCTATGTAAGTTAACAACTTAGTTTCATGCTACACTGTAGCATGAAATCTTTGTTTTTTTCCACCATGATTTTTTTTCCCACTTAGTTTCATGCTATGATTGTCAACTATGTAAGTTAACAACTTAGAGTGTAGCATGAAAACTTAGTTTTGAAAACTAAAAGTTTTCGNTGATCCTGTTGGGAGGTAAGCATTACTTCGAGATTTTGATCGTCAAGTAATGAACAATCAACTCCTGATCAGTGGGTTTAAACCGGAAACCAGGCGGTAACGAATCCAAGTACTCGTCCGTGTACATTGACCTGCCCACGTTGTTCGTAACAGTAGCTTGTGACGCCATTCTCGAACCCTAAAACAGAAAACTTGAAGTGTAAGAAACAACCTGATTGAAAAGAAAATAAAAACAAAAAACTGTGAGAGTGGCTTTTGGATTCGAGGGATCACCATTGCATGGAGAGAAAAAACGGCATTTTTTGAAGGCCAAAATAAAACTCAACTACAAATTGGATATCTCATCTCTCTTTCTCTCTCTCTCTCTCTCTCNATTGGTCATGCTCATTTTATGAATATATCATAATGAAAAGATATTACATCATTTTCATGGTAAAAATTAATAATTTTACTTACTAATGTTAAAGAATTATTGAAAAATTATAATTTCTAAGTCGTTAAATAATAGTAAAATATAAAATATATTTTATCATAGACTTATTCTGACCGTATGTGTATTTTTTTTTTAAGTTTTGTTGTATTGTCGTATCTGTATCGTATCGTACCAGTGTCACGTATTCGTATCCGTGCTNTCACACACACACAAGAACATAAATAGCAATTCTCCTTTTAAGGCCAAAATAATCAACCTAAACATGTCATACACATACACACAGATACCTAGAGCATGTACAGACTACAGAGACACATATATACAACATTTTACTGGTAGGAAACGAAAAAGTAAAAGAAATTATACCAAAAAACAGAAAAAGAAAGTAGAAATATCTTACAAGAAGGAACCTTCTCACCTGAGCAGTTTCGTAGAGCTACCCTTTTTCCAAAACTTTCAGAGAGTTGCAAAAACCTTGGTCACAAACAAAGAATATGTAGCCACTGAAATGAAAGACAGAGGNGCATAAAAACTTTGTTTTTTCCCACTGAGTTTCATGCTACACTGTAGCATGAAAACTTAGTTTTCATGCTAATCACCATAATACCTTGATAATGCACAAATTGGTTTGCACCCCANCTATCTTGAGGAGAGAGAGAGAGAGAGAGAGAGAGGGAGAGAGTATGGAGTCTACTGACTATGGAGGGAAGTGAGAAGGGAGGGGTGGTTCGTATTTAATTCCATCGGAGTCTCTCGTTCATGGTATTGGTCTGAGGATATTTCACTTCTATCGTCCACAAGTTTTTCTATAAACGACTCTGATTCTGCCATGTCATCATTTGGTCCACGTACGACTGGCTAGTCTGACGTGGCAAGATCTGAGGTGGTTCGTTAGTGGTCACTATCACATGTGGCAATGGTCTTTTACACTACCGCATGTTGGTCAATGGTCTGCTTTGTTGACACTTGTCCCATTATTCCAACTTAACTTCTATTGACATGTGTCCCATATTTCTTATTTGTACTCTGAGTAATACTATTTGAATTTAAAAATTTGACCTAATCTGTTGACATAATGATATGACTTAATAGGAATTATTGGATCAATACCAAGTTTCAATATTTGATGAGGTCTATAGCCAATCTAAATATTACAGTGAATTATGTCAGATTTTTAAATTCAATAGTATTACTCTTATAGTATTAAAGACCTAAGGACAGTCAGTCGTATGCTAATTACCACAATAGCTTGGTACTAGGTATAAAGTTTTCTTGCTATGACTTGGAAACTTAGTTTTCATGTTAGCCTGTAGCATGAAAACTTTGTTTTTTTCCACTCTGAAAACTTTGCTTTTTTCCACTGGCTGCATGAAAGTTAACAACTTTATTGTCATTTATGTAAGTTAACAACTTAGTTTCGTGTTACACTGTAGCATGAAAATTTTGTTTTTTCCCACTTAGTTTCATGCTATACTGTAGCATGAAAATTTAGTTTTGAAAACTAAAAGTTTTCATGCTATGGTTGTCATTTATGTAAGTTAACAACTTAGTTTCATGCTACACTGTAGTATGAAAACTTAGTTTTGAAAACTAAAAGTTTTTGTGCTATGATTGTCATCTATGTAAGTTAACAACTTAGTTTCATGCTACACTGTAGCATGGAATCTTTGTTTTTTTTCCACCATGATTTTTTTTCCCACTTAGTTTCATGCTACACTGTAGCATGAAAACCTAGTTTTTAAAACTAAAAGTTTTCATGCTATGACTGTCATCTATGTAAGTTAACAACTTAGAGTGTAGCATGAAAACTTAGTTTTGAAAACTAAAAGTTTTTGTGCTATGATTGTCATCTATGTAAGTTAACAACTTAGTTTCATGCTACACTGTAGCATGAAAACTTTGTTTTTTTTCACCATGATTTTTTTTCCCACTTAGTTTCATGTTATGATTGTCATCTATGTAAGTTAACAACTTAGTATCATGCTACACTGTAGCATAAAAACTTTGTTTTTTTCCACTTAGTTTCATGCTATGACTGTTATCTATGTAAGTTAACAACTTAGTTTCATGCTACACTATAGCATGAAAACTTTGTTTTTTCCAGCTGAGTTTCATGCTACACTGTAGCATAAAAACTTATGACTGTCATCTATAAGTTAATAACTTGGTTTCATGCTACACTGTAGCATGAAAACTTAATTTTGAAAACTAAAAGTTTTCATACTATGATTGTGATCTATGTAAGATAACAACTTAGTTTCGTGCCACAGTGTAGCATAAAACTAAGTTGTTACCTTACATAGATGACAATCATAGCATGACAACTTAGTTTTGAAAATTAAAAGTATTCATGTTATCTATAAAATACGGATACTTTGCTAAGATCGACGTACTCGTATCGGATATCGTATTTGATACGATTCTTGATGATACGTATCGGATACGCAACATCTGTATCCGATAATTAATAAAATATGTAGATACTTCGCAGACATTTCTAAACATGGAACAAGATGTGCAATTTTCAATTTTAAGCTATACCCCTTATTTGGAGTTCACATACAATATAAAACATCAACAAAATTTCATCTGATTTTGAAGACACGAGTGTTTTTTAAGTATTATCTATTATTACATGTTAAAAGAGTATAAAAAAAATGAGTCACTTATACTATACTTTTAACAATAAATACTTGTAAAACCAACTAGTTAAATGTAGTTATGATTCTTTCAATTGGTAATGCTCATTTTATGAATATATCATAATGAAAAGATATTACATCATTTTCATGGTAAAAATTAATAATTTTACTTACTAATGTTAAAGAATTATTGAAAAATTATAATTTCTAAGTCGTTAAATAATAGTAAAATATAAAATATATTTTATCATAGACTTATTCTGACCGTATGTGTATTTTTTTTTTAAGTTTTGTTGTATTGTCGTATCTGTATCGTATCGTACCAGTGTCACGTATTCGTATCCGTGCTTCCTATGCTATGACTGTTATCTATGTAAGTTAACAACTTAGTTTCATGCTACACTGTAGCATGAAAACTTTGTTTATTTCCACCATGAATATTTTTTTTCCACTTAGTTTCATGCTATGATTGTCATCTATGTAAGTTAATAACTTAGTTTCATGCTACACTGTAGCATAAAAACTTTGTTTTTTCCCACTGAGTTTCATGCTACACTGTAGCATGAAAACTTAGTTTTCATGCTAATCACCATAATACCTTGATAATGCACAAATTGGTTTGCACCCCATCAGTCAAGTAAGCAGTATAAATGAAGTAAAATAAGTAGAGGAAGAGAAAAGACCAAGTTTACAGTGGTTCGGTCAAGGTGACTTACGTCCACTTTGAATAATAAGGGTTACCGATATTTTATTAATTTCGGTGTAGTGAGAGAACAGAAGATTACAAACTTTGAGAAAGAATGAGAGAACTATCTCGAATGAGTCTGATTTACCCCCCAAGTGTTGGTGGAATTTATAATTTATAGTAACTCAACATAGTAATTGAATAACTAGTCTGACAGTCATAACGGATTGAGGTGACTTAATAGTAATTAAGTAGCTGATGCTGCGGAGGCACACCTCTTCTCAACGGGCGAGGCGGTTATAATATTCTCCATAACTCTTCCCAAGACGGCTTGGATGAGGCTCTTCGATAACCCTTACACTAAGGTGGCGAGGAAAAGACTCTTAGATGACCCTTACTCCAAGGTGATAGAAGAAACTCTTAGATGACCTTTCGTACTCCTCTACTAATGTAACTCCTGAACCTGATGAAATTGACCGTATGCAGATTCTTTTGGACTTGACTAACTGAACCTCTTGGAGTTAGACCCTTGAGTTTATAACATGAGTTAGACTCTTAGGCTTGACCCATCAAAAACTTTGTTTTTTACGCCATGAAAACTTTTTTTTTCCCTCTTAGTTTCATGTTACACTGTAAAANTTTACACTACCGCATGTTGGTCAATGGTCTGCTTTGTTGACACTTGTCCCATTATTCCAACTTAACTTCTATTGACATGTGTCCCATATTTCTTATTTGTACTCTGAGTAATACTATTTGAATTTAAAAATTTGACCTAATCTGTTGACATAATGATATGACTTAATAGGAATTATTGGATCAATACCAAGTTTTAATATTTGATGAGGTCTATAACCAATCTAAATATTACAGTGAATTATGTCAGATTTTTAAATTCAATAGTATTGCNGGTACCAAGGTATTATGGTAATTAACATACGACTGACTGCCATGACTTTCATTTATATAAGTTAACAACTTAGTTTCACGCTACACTATAGCATAAAAACATTGTTTTTTTCNATGAGGTCTATAACCAATCTAAATATTACAGTGAATTATGTCAGATTTTTAAATTCAATAGTATTGCTCTTATAGTATTAAAGACCTAAGGACAGTCAGTCGTATGCTAATTACCACAATAGCTTGGTACTAGGTATAAAGTTTTCTTGCTCTGACTTGGAAACTTAGTTTTCATGTTAGCCTGTAGCATGAAAACTTTGTTTTTTCCACTCTGAAAACTTTGCTTTTTTCCACTGGCCGCATGAAAGTTAACAACTTTATTGTCATTTATGTAAGTTAACAACTTAGTTTCGTGTTACACTGTAGCATGAAAATTTTGTTTTTTTCCACTTAGTTTCATGCTATACTGTAGCATGAAAATTTAGTTTTGAAAACTAAAAGTTTTCATGCTATGGTTGTCATTTATGTAAGTTAACAACTTAGTTTCATGCTACACTGTAGTATGAAAACTTAGTTTTGAAAACTAAAAGTTTTTGTGCTATGATTGTCATCTATGTAAGTTAACAACTTAGTTTCATGCTACACTGTAGCATGGAATCTTTGTTTTTTTTCCACCATGATTTTTTTTCCCACTTAGTTTCATGCTACACTGTAGCATGAAAACCTAGTTTTTAAAACTAAAAGTTTTCATGCTATGACTGTCATCTATGTAAGTTAACAACTTAGAGTGTAGCATGAAAACTTAGTTTTGAAAACTAAAAGTTTTTGTGCTATGATTGTCATCTATGTAAGTTAACAACTTAGTTTCATGCTACACTGTAGCATGAAAACTTTGTTTTTTTTCACCATGATTTTTTTTCCCACTTAGTTTCATGTTATGATTGTCATCTATGTAAGTTAACAACTTAGTATCATGCTACACTGTAGCATAAAAACTTTGTTTTTTTCCACTTAGTTTCATGCTATGACTGTTATCTATGTAAGTTAACAACTTAGTTTCATGCTACACTATAGCATGAAAACTTTGTTTTTTCCAGCTAAGTTTCATGCTACACTGTAGCATAAAAACTTATGACTGTCATCTATAAGTTAATAACTTGGTTTCATGCTACACTGTAGCATGAAAACTTAATTTTGAAAACTAAAAGTTTTCATACTATGATTGTGATCTATGTAAGATAACAACTTAGTTTCATGCCACAGTGTAGCATAAAACTAAGTTGTTACCTTACATAGATGACAATCATAGCATGACAACTTAGTTTTGAAAATTAAAAGTTTTCATGTTATCTATAAAGTACGGATACTTTGTTAAGATCGACGTACTCGTATCGGATATCGTATTTGATACGATTCTTGATGATACGTATCGGATACGCAACATCTGTATCCGATAATTAATAAAATATGTGGATACTTCGCAGACACTTCTAAATATGGAACAAGATGTGCAATTTTCAATTTTAAGCTATACCTCTTATTTGGAGTTCACATACAATATAAAACATCAACAAAATTTCATCTGATTTTGAAGACACGAGTGTTTTTTAAGTATTATCTATTATTACATGTTAAAAGAGTATAAAAAAATGAGTTACTTATACTATACTTTTAAAAATAAATACTTGTAAAACCAACTAGTTAAATGTAGTTATGATTCTTTCAATTGGTCATGCTCATTTTATGAATATATCATAATGAAAAGATATTACATCATTTTCATGGTAAAAATTAATAATTTTACTTACTAATGTTAAAGAATTATTGAAAAATTATAATTTTTAAGTCGTTAAATAATAGTAAAATATAAAATATATTTTATCATAGACGTATTCTGACCGTATGTGTATTTTTTTTTAAAGTTTTGTTGTATTGTCGTATCTGTATCGTATCGTACCCGTGTCACGTATTCGTATCCGTGTTTCCTATGCTATGACTGTTATCTATGTAAGTTAACAACTTAGTTTCATGCTACACTGTAGCATGAAAACTTTGTTTATTTCCACCATGAATATTTTTTTCCACTTAGTTTCATGCTATGATTGTCATCTATGTAAGTTAATAACTTAGTTTCATGCTATGCTGTAGCATAAAAACTTTGTTTTTTCCCACTGAGTTTCATGCTACACTGTAGCATGAAAACTTAGTTTTCATGCTAATCACCATAATACCTTGATGATGCACAAATTAGTTTGCACCCTATCAGTCAAGTAAGCAGTATAAATGAAGTAAAATAAGTAGAGGAAGAGAAAAGACCAAGTTTACAGTGGTTCGGTCAAGGTGACTTACGTCCACTTTGAATAATAAAGGTTACCGATATTTTATTAATTTCGGTGTAGTGAGAGAACAGAAGATTACAAACTTTGAGAAAGAATGAGAGAACTATCTCGAATGAGTCTGATTTACCCCCCAAGTGTTGGTGAGGTTTATAATTTATAGTAACTCAACATAGTAATTGAATAACTAGTCTGACAGTCATAACGGATTGAGGTGACTTAATAGTAATTAAGTAGCTGATGCGGCGGAGGCACACCTCTTCTCAACGGGCGAGGCGGTTATAATATTCTCCATAACTCTTCCCAAGACGGCTTGGATGAGCCTCTTCGATGACCCTTACACCAAGGTGGCGAGGAAGAGACTCTTAGATGACCCTTACTCCAAGGTGATAGAAGAGACTCTTAGATGACCTTTCGTACTCCTCTACTAATGTAACTCCTGAATCTGATGAGATTGACCGGATGCAGATTCTTTTGGACTTGACTAACTGAACCTCTTAGAGTTAGACCCTTGAGCTTATAACATAAGTTAGACTCTTAGGCTTGACTCTTAGGCTTGGCCCATCAAAAACTTTGTTTTTTACGCCATGAAAACTTTTTTTTTCCCTCTTAGTTTCGTGTTACACTGTAACAGGAAAACTTAGTTTTGATGCTAATTACCATAATACCTTGGTACCAAGGTATTATGGTAATTAACATACGACTGACTGCCATGACTTTCATTTATGTAAGTTAACAACTTAGTTTCATGCTACACTATAGCATGAAAACTTTGTTTTTTTCCACTTAGTTTCATGCTATACTGTAGCATGAAAACTTAGATTTAATGCTAATTACCATAAACCGACCTTGTGTAGGCCTAAAGAACAAATTTTAGTAAAATATCTTAGAGTCGATAAAGCTCTAAGTGCCAACAGGTAAACTCTTATTTTGTTTGATCTTTTTTAATGTTTCTTCCTTTGGCAGCGCATCTTCTTCATGTCATCTCTGATCTATTAACACAAACTCAACACGACATAATTTTAAAATTTATACGATTAATAAATATGTATAATAAATAGATTTCAATTAATAAATAAATTTTTTTTTCGTGAATCTTGACATAAACACGAAAATGAACACGACCACAAAGATACTAACCCATAGATCACACGACGCGAGACGAATTGACAACTCTAACATGAATATTGACAAAGACTTGGTAGATATTAGCTCCAAACTTGAAAATCAGAACAGATAATTAACATGATTATGTTGAATTTTAGCAATTTCATGAATTTTAATTAATATTATCATATAATCCTCCAATTTTTTTATATATTCATATGTATCTATATATAGGTATATTGATTACTTAGTTTTTAACTCCAAAAAAATAAAAATTAGGACGGTACATGAAGAAAACATTAGCACTTTGCAGTTGAATATTGATAGGCTTAGATGGGCACTAACTAGTTCTAAGTCTAGTTGGAATTAAAATCAGTTAATGGTACGGAAAGTCTAGTAGTTCAAAACCTTATCAAAAAGGGACAATTAAACTTTGAAAACCTTAATTTTTGATTAAATTTTATTTTATTCCTTAAACTATTGAATTTTTTATATCACCCGCTCAATTACTTGAATTGTTTTCATGTCGCTCCAAATACAAACATTTATTATCTTTTGGAGAGAAATTGTTAACGGTTACGGTGAAAAGTGAAATAAACACATAATTTAAGGGACAAAATAAAATAACTTTTTATCAAAATTTTGGCGTAAATTAATAATTTGGGCAATGTGAAACTAATAATGTAGTTGAAAATTTAATGTAAAGAACATGATTGGTGAGGAGACTAAAAAAATCTGATCCATTCAATTAAATTAATTTTTTTAAAATTGTAGGAAATCCCATGAAATTCAACGAAAATGTGTCTTATAATCCTCCAATTTCATCATATTTTCATATGCACACATAAATATATTGTTGGTCCGATTATAATTAAATTGGATATATATATTAAATCTATAAAATACGAATTGAAGTGTAATAAGGACAAGTTTAAGGTACCAATTTTTTTTTTCATATCGTACAGATATTGACCACTAAAAATTTAGGATGTATTATAAGTGCCACAACAAGGGTAAAAATACTTATAATTGGTTGGCATCTACTTGAAGAAGAAGGTTTTGAACGAAACCTTACCTCGAAATCAGATTCGGGATTTCTATTTCTATGACTATAGTCCTCAGATACTCTCGAGTTAGTCTTTCTCACCTTCATGTTTCTCTCTCTCTCTTCTACTTGTTCAGGTTCACTTATTCAAGTTGAAAAGCTTCCAAACAGTGTGATTAATTTTATTTTTTTTTGGACAAAGCAACAATATGAAAACTCATGTTCAATGCAAGTTGTTATTATTATTATTTTTGTAGAATGTGAATAATCTTGTTTTTACTGCCTTAATTATGAAACATGTTGTCCATACCTTGAGCATGAGTTTGCGTGGAACTACTGGTGGATTGGTATGTGATAAATTATTTCAATATAGATTGGTCTTTTGAAAATTTGGATTTGTTCAATTTCAATTAAGCTTGCTACTTTTTTTTTTGGCATAAAACAATACCTAAGCATGTGATATTGTGTTTGAATATTGTTGTTCACATATTTTTTTATTTTTCATAATCTAACACCTATTAAATTGAATAAATATTTATCTTGCCATTAAATTAATTATTAGACTTTGAATGGATTAGTAACATTATTGGCTGAAAAAGATATATTAACAACACATAATTCAAATATTCAATTAGTACATTCACATCTTGAAAAGTATAAAAAATATTTTTTAAATTACAATTAAATATTTAATTTAACTATAATATTATTTGTATTATCTATGAGGTCGGATTTTATATGAATAATAATGTTTTGGCTTTGAATTGATGACAAAAATGTTCAAATTACATAGAAAAACCATGTGATATTTTTTTCTTCCAAGGGTAAAGAAATACTCAAATAGCACTCGACCAGACCGATTAGTACATGAAGAGGGATTTTGGAAGCCGATGGGAGCTGATGTCCCAATCTATAGCAATGGCGAAGAAATTGGATGCAAGAAATCTCTAGTGTTCTTCAAGGGAAGCACCGGAAAGGGAAAGAGACAAGAAAAGGTAGAGGAAAAGGAAGTAAAACTTCCGGTCAAGACTAACTNCAATGGCGAAGAAATTGGATGCAAGAAATCTCTAGTGTTCTTCAAGGGAAGCACCGAAAAGGGAAAGAGACAGGAAAAGATAGAGGAAAAGGAAGTAAAACTTCCAGTCAAGACTAAGTGGATGATGCATGAATATAGATATGGCAAACAGGCTGATCCACGTCCAAGTACGAATCCTAATGACAAAGAGGTATGTACTCTTATTTTTCAGCCAAATTATTCAAATTAGTGGGCATAGATCCTCAAGGTCACATAAGATATGAGTAAACATCATGAATTAATCATGTTATATCGAATTCGTGTCATGATAAAGTTTATTTATTTTTTGTCCCATTCATACCCAAGCGAATTTATAATCATGTATAATTTGGATCATTTTGTGTTGAGCTTATGTATCATATACGCCGTGTTTAGGATCTCGACTTCCTCATATACATTTTTCATCAACTTCCTTGGGTAAACCATTCTCATTGAAATAAAGTAGGAACTAGTTATACTATATGTGAACCATTTATCCTATTTTACACCATTGCATGCATATTATAAAAAATAACCAATTTTTTTTTATTTTTTTTTGTTCAATGGTCAGGCATGTCTGGGTCAGTTTACGTGATTTTTCAATTTGTCCCTGTTATTACATGAGCTATCCTGTTACCTATAATTTAGTAGTAACTAACTATTTTTTTTTTCTTTTGCTTGTAGTTGGATAAGTGGGTTTTGTGCAAAATGTACGAGAAAGCAGCAGGTAAAGCCAATGGAGAACAACAACACGAGGATAATGGGGGTATTATAATTGATAATGAAGGGGTAGTTCTACTTTCCAACGCAAATGAACAGCCAGTTCTTGTTCAAGACCCTCAGCTTCCTCCTCTTCCACCAACAACTTTCAACACCATGTCCAGTGCAATGCCTACTGATCCAAGGTATGGATATGGCTCTAGTGTTCCCACCGATGGCGTGGCTTTACCCAATGGACTCAACGTCGGTTATCTTTTATTGCTTGATGACATCTCAGATTTGTATAAATAATTATAGTTTGTAAGCATATATTTATAATTGGAATTAATAAAATTGCTACTAAACTTTTGGCCAAACCAATAATTATTAGAATTATGATGTGAGCAATATAATTATGAGTGTTGTAATCTAAANTTTTATCAAAATTTTGGCGTAAATTAATAATTTGGGCAATGTGAAACTAATAATGCATAATTTGGGCAATGTGAAACTAATAATGCAGTTGAAAATTTAATGTAAAGAACATGATTGGTGAGGAGACTAAAAAAATCTGACCCATTCAATTAAATTAATTTTTTTTAAATTGTAGGAAATCCCATGAAATTCAACGAAAATTTGTCTTATAATCCTCCAATTTCATCATATTAACATATGCACACATAAATATATTGTTGGTCCGATTATAATTAAATTGGATATATATATTAAATCTATAAAATACGAATTGAGTGTAATAAGGACAAGTTTAAGGTACCAATTTTTTTTTTCATATCGTACAGATATTGACCACTAAAAATTTAGGATGTATTATAAGTGCCACAACAAGGGTAAAAATACTTATAATTGATTGGCATCTACTTGAAGAAGAAGGTTTTGAACGAAACCTTACCTCGAAATCAGATTCGGGATTTCTATTTCTATGACTATAGTCCTCAGATACTCTCGAGTTAGTCTTTCTCACCTTCATGTCTCTCTCTCTCTTCTACTTGTTCATGTTCACTTATTCAAGTTGAAAAGCTTCCAAACAGTGTGATTAATTTTATTTTTTTTGGACAAAGCAACAATATGAAAATTCATGTTCAATGCAAGTTGTTATTATTATTTTTGTAGAATGTGAATAATCTTGTTTTTACTGCCTTAATTATGAAACATGTTGTCCATACCTTGAGCATGAGTTTGCGTGGAACTACTGGTGGATTGGTATGTGATAAATTATTTCAATATAGATTGGTCTTTTGAAAATTTCGATTTGTTCAATTTCAATTAAGCTTGCTACTTTTTTTTTTTGGCATAAAACAATACCTAAGCATGTGATATTGTGTTTGAATATTGTTGTTCACATATTTTTTTATTTTTCATAATCTAACACCTATTAAATTGAATAAATATTTATCTTGCCATTAAATTAATTATTAGACTTTGAATGGATTAGTAACATTATTGGCTGAAAAAGATATATTAACAACACATAATTCAAATATTCAATTAGTACATTCACATCTTGAAAAGTATAAAAAATAATTTTTAAATTACAATTAAATATTTAATTTAACTATAATATTATTTGTATTATCTTTGAGGTTGGATTTTATATGAATAATAATGTTTTGGCTTTGAATTGATGACAAAAATGTTCAAATTACATAGAGAAACCGTGTGGTATTTTTTTTTTTCCAAGGGTAAAGAAATACTCAAATAGCACTCGACCAGACCGATTAGTACATGATGAGGGATTTTGGAAGCCGATGGGAGCTGATGTCCCCATCTATAGCAATGGCGAAGAAATTGGATGCAAGAAATCTCTAGTGTTCTTCAAGGGAAGCACCGAAAAGGGAAAGAGACAGGAAAAGATAGAGGAAAAGGAAGTAAAACTTCCAGTCAAGACTAAGTGGATGATGCATGAATATAGATATGGCAAACAGGCTGATCCACGTCCAAGTACGAATCCTAATGACAAAGAGGTATGTACTCTTATTTTTCAGCCAAATTATTCAAATTAGTGGGCATAGATCCTCAAGGTCACATAAGATACGAGTAAACATCATGAATTAATCATGTTATATCGAATTCGTGTCATGATAAAGTTTATTTATTTTTTGTCCCATTCATACCCAAGCGAATTTATAATCATGTATAATTTGGATCATTTTGTGTTGAGCTTATGTATTATATACGCCGTGTTTAGGATCTCGACCTCCTCATATACATTTTTCATCAACTTCCTTGGTAAACCATTCTCATTGAAATAAAGTAGGAACTAGTTATACTATATGTGAACCATTTATCCTATTTTACACCATTGCATGCATATTATAAAAAATAACCAATTTTTTTTTTATTTTTTTTTGTTCAATGGTCAGGCATGTCTGGGTCAGTTTACGTGATTTTTCAATTTGTCCCTGTTATTACATGAGCTATCCTGTTACCTATAATTTAGTAGTAACTAACTATTTTTTTTTTCTTTTGCTTGTAGTTGGATAAGTGGGTTTTGTGCAAAATGTACGAGAAAGCAGCAGGTAAAGCCAATGGAGAACAACAACACGAGGATAATGGGGGTATTATAATTGATAATGAAGGGGTAGTTCTACTTTCCAACGCAAATGAACAGCCAGTTCTTGTTCAAGACCCTCAGCTTCCTCCTCTTCCACCAACAACTTTCAACACCATGTCCAGTGCAATGCTTACTGATCCAAGGTATGGATATGGCTCTAGTGTTCCCACCGATGGCGTGGCTTTACCCAATGGACTCAACGTCGGTTATCTTTTATTGCTTGATGACATCTCAGATTTGTATAAATAATTATAGTTTGTAAGCATATATTTATAATTGGAATTAATAAAATTGCTACTAAACTTTTGGCCAAACCAATAATTATTAGAATTATGATGTGAGCAATATAATTATGAGTGTTGTAATCTAAAATTCGAAATAAAACATGTAAACAATAGTTAGATCATATAACATGCAATTTAAATAAATACAGAAAATGTATAAATATGAAATCTAAATAAACTAAATAAATTAATTTAGAATGAGCTGGCCAGCGAGTTCGAAAGATGTGTGATTACTGTCTTAAAGCAGTTGAACCTTCCCACGTGAGGGTACTGACGGATACCCAGTGACTCCAAGATCCAACACAGACTCTCGCAGCAATACCTTCTCAATAATCACGTTCACTGGAAGATTGAAGTGAACCTGACTGGAATCAAATTGTCTCAAAAATAAAGTAATAGAAGATAATCGGAAAAGATAGGCCAAAATATAAAAGAATTGATATGAGCAAAAGTCTACTGAAATAAGTACCGTAGTATTTCTATTTTATTCACTTGAAAATAATTTCTCAAAAAATTTATATAGCCACTGTGTGTCTAATGTGCATACAATGACTATTCAAATTTTCTTTTCTAGCCTTTTGGAACATGATTACTATTCAATGATTTTCAATTGTTTTGCACATGCGGACTTTCCAATTTCTTTTTGGCTGTTGGCTACTATGTAACCTACAAATGATATATATATATATAATGGATTTGAATGTTTAGCCTTGAATACCCATAAAACCAATTTTAAGATCAACAATAATTATTCTTAAATATTCACACTAAATAGGACCAAAAAATTTGCAACCGAAATTCACATAAATAAAATGGAAATTTAATAAAAGTTTTAAAAACTTAATTTTATTCTTACAATCCCCCACAAGTTTTTAAAACTTCAAAATATTTCAAATATTTTATATATACTGTAATATAGAAAATATGGGCAACTATTATACTGTGCAATAGGTGTAGGTGTCTTCCGGACTTGAACCTCACTTAGTGTTGACAATTTTCCTCTGAAGGATCATAGTGACCAAAGGCTTGAACTAGATCCTTTGAACCAGAGTTTAACATGTTACACACACAGTATCAATATTGGTCAAGATTCGCGGGTCAGTGCTATTAATGGTCTTGCACTTGATCTTGATTCTCATGAGAGTTGCTCGAGAATAGCACAATTCTCATAGTCACGGCCTCACGACTACTCTCACTTAGGTGAGCTCTCTAAGGGTACATGTGCACAATACCCTGCAGGAGTATTCTTGCCTCGGTCTCATTCAAGGTAAAACCCTTCCTTACTGTCACACTACATATGCACTTCTGCCATAGGGATGAGCAGGAAAATATCTCCTATTGGATATTTCCTTAATAACAATGCTAATGAGTCATGCAGTATGGATTATTGCTACCCATTGAACTTCCTTCATGGGGTCCCAAATAACAGAAGTTGGGTTACCTCCCTAGGTGACTCCCTTGTGGGCTTAAGTCCATCCCCCTCGACAGTCCTGAGACAGCTTTCCTCGAAAGTCCTTTAGTTAGCTGATCAGTTATATTAAGCTCAGACTTCACAAAGTCTAGTGAGATTATGTTTTTACTCAGCATTTTCTTTATTGATTTATATCTCACTTGGATATGTCTATTCATCTTTTTATTATTATGATTTTACTTCACAAGCTCAATCACTGCCTTACTATCACAGTGTAATGAAATGGCAGGTATGAGTTTTTCCACCATAGGTATCTCTAGTAATAAATTCTTTATCCACTCAGCCTTAGCACATGTGGTATCTAAGGCTATAAGTTCTGACTCCATAGTACTTCTTGATATTAGGGTTTGTTTTCTAGATCCCCAAGATATGGTTGCTTCTCCTAACAGAAAGACATAGTCAGTAGTAGATTTTATATCTAAACTATCGGTGATCCAATTTGCATCACTAAAGCCCTCAACTACACTAGGAAATCCACTATAACATAAAGAGTAGTCTAAAGTTCCTTTAAGATACTTAAAGACTCTCTCTAAGGCAACTCAATATTCTTTACTCGGACTATGTGTATATCTACTTAGTCTCCCTACGGCATACGAGATATCAAGTCTAGACTTATTTGCTATGTATAATAAAGAATCAATCATTTGTGAGTACTTTAATTGTGAAATCGGTTCTCTTTTATTTTTCTTCAAATGTATATGAGGATCGTATGGTGTTGATACAGACTTACTATCATAAAAACCAAACTTTTTCAACATTTTTTCTATGGTGCTAGACTGATTTAGAGATATTTCATTTGATGTTTTCTTTATTTTCATTCCCAAGACCACATAGGCTTCTCCCAATTCTTTCATATCAAACTTAGTAGATAAATAAGATTTAACATCATTAACGACTTCCAAATTTGTCTCAAAAGTTAGTATATCATCTACATAGAGACATAAAATCACACAACCAACATCACTATCCTTGTAGTATAAACATTTATCATTTTCATTAATTTGAAAACCATACTCTAGAATTACTTTATCAAACTTCTCATGCCACTGTTTGGGAGCTTGTTTAAGGCTATATAAAGACTTCACTAACTTACAAACCTTATGTTCTTGTCTTTTCACCATAAACCCTTCAGGTTGTTCCATATATATTTCTTCATCTAAATCCTCATTTAGGAAAGCGGTCTTAACATCCATTTGATGTATTACTAAGTTATGGATAGATGCTAGAGCTACTAGTATTCTAATGATAGTAATACTAGTCACAGACGAGTATGTATCAAAATAATCTATTTCTTTCTTTTGAGTAAATCCTTTAGCCACCAATCTAGCTTTATATTTATCTATACTCCCATCAGGTTTTAATTTCTTCTTAAATACCCACTTACACCCAATAGCTTTGCTTCCAAGAGACAATTCTACTATCTCCCAAGTATTAATAAGCAATATAGATTCAATTTCACTATTAATAGCCTCCTTCCAAAAAGGTGCATCTATAGAAAACATAGCTTCTTTATATGTCATTGGCTCTCCTTCTACTAGAAAAGTAAAAAATCCTTCTCCTAAGTCCTTCTCTATTCTTGGTCTTTTCCTCCTCTTTAGCTCTACATGTTGTTCTATATTTTTCTCTATTGGAGCAATAGAACTAGTACTAGTTGAAAGTGTTTCTCTTACTTGACTAGGCATTGTATTTTTAAAAGGAAAAATATCTTCAAAAAATGTAGCATCTCTAGATTCAATTATAGTATTGTTTGAAATTCCACTAATGTCTGAGTTAATAATTAAGAATCTATTAGCACTACTATTTTGGGCATATCCTATAAATACGGTGTCTACGGTCTTAGGACCTATTTTCTTTCTCTTTGGTTCGGGAATAACTACCTTAGCTAAACACCCCCACATTTTCATGATACTAAGGTTAAGAACTCTTCCCTTCCATATCTCATATGGAGTTTTCTCATTATCTTTAACATATACTCTATTCAAGATGAAACTAGCATTCAGTATAGTTTTCCCCCACAAATTATCAGACAAGCCGGAACTAGTCAACATTGAATTTACCATATCTATTAAAGTTCTATTTTTTCTTTCACCTACCCCATTTGATTGAGGAGAATAAGAATGAGTCACTTCATGTATTATTCCATATTCTTCACAAAATGTACTTAGGTCGGTTAGAGTATATTCACCACCTTTATTAGACCTTAATCTTTTCACTTTTCTCTCTAATTGATTTTCAACCTCATTTTTATATATCTTAAACTTATTAAATACTTAATATTTATTCTTGATAAGATAAATATAACAATATTTAGAACAATCATCTATAAAAGTTACAGAATATTTATTTTCGGCTCTTGTTGGTGATCTACTAGAATCACATACATCACTATGTATAAGTTCTAGAAGTTGGATATTCCTTTCTACGCTCTTATGAGGTTTTCTAGTTTGTTTGGCTTGTACACAAATTTCACATTTATGTTTAAAATCTACATGAGATTTGGGAATAAGATTGAGATCCATCATCCTTTTGATTTTCTTTAGACTTATGTGTCCTAATCTTCCATGTCATACATTGCAAGATTCAACATTGAAAGCTTGATGAAAAATTTCATTAACTTCCGAAAGTACATTCAATTTAAATAAACCATCACAAACATATCGTTTGCCAACAAATATATCATTCCTAGTTATCACAACTTTATTTGACTCCATTACAACCTTATAACCTTGTTGGACTAAGGACGACACATTGACTAAATTTCTTCTAACTTTAGGAACTTGTCACACTCCTTTCAAGATCAATGTCTTCCCAGATGTCATCTTTAACTCCATATCTCCAATTCCAAGTACTTGTGCGACAGAATCATTTCCTAGTGTTACACTTCCTCTACTTGATTTCTGATAAGATTTAAATAAATCATGATCAAAGCAAACATGTATATTAGCCCCAAAGTCTAACCACCAATCTTTATCTTGATAAGTAAAATTAACTAGAGAACGATTATACCTAAAGGAGGGTTCGGCAGAATTATCTCCATCCATTAGAACATTGACTTGGGCTCTTGGACTTCTTTGATTTGGCTTGGGCTTTGGCTTATATGCCTCAGTCTTCTTGTAGTAGCAATCCTTAGCCAAGTGATTGGTTCGTCCACAAACAAAGCAAGACATCCTCTCTCTTCCTAAGCCCTTGAACTTATTATTATTATTATTATTTTGATAGTTTTGTTTTTGACCATTATTAGGACGACCATTAAACCTCTTATTATTAAAATTTCTTTCCCTAGGTCGGAAATTGTTATGGTTGTTGTTACTATTTTTCACTAGGTTTACCTTAGGGGGTCTCTCATTTTGTGAGTTTGTACTAATCCTATGCTTCTCTTCAACCTTAAGCGCGTTTATAGTTTGGGTTAAGGTTAACTCTCCTTGCTTATGTCTAAGGGTCTTAGCAAAATTATCCCAAGAAGGTGGAAGCTTGTCAATTAAGCTTGAAACTTTAAAATCTTCACTAAATGTAGTTCCACCTTTTTCGATTTTTCTCAAAAATTCTTGATATTCATGAATTTAATCACCAACGGATTTATTCTCCACCATTTTATAACTATTAAAATTAGAGATCATAAACTGTTTAATTCCAGTATCAACAATCCCATACTCGGCCTCTAAAGTGTTCCAAAACTCTTTGGCGGTTGTCGTAGTATTATGGTAGACATCGTAAAGATGGTCAGAAAGAGCATTAAGAATCCTATTATGACAGTGATATTCAATTTGTTCAGGGGTATACTACGAAGAGAATTCTTGACCTGGTTGAGACTCTTCTATAGCAGAAATTAAGCCTAGTACAGTTAACTAATATCGAACTTGTTTTTGTCACCTACGAAAATATTGACCACTAAATTTTTCGAGTTTGACACTATTAGCTTCTTCTAGTCTAGTTATCCTTAATTTAGAATTTAAGAGCAAAGAAATAATAAGAGATATGCAAATAACCTGTATTTAATTTAAATGACAACTGTCAAAACTCTATTTGTAACGAAATTAAGAAAGATGTTTAAATTATTTTAATAACTCTTGAATTTTTTTTTCCAAATCAAATAGCTATATTTTTTTTTTATTAAAGCAAGTTGCTACTAGTTTTTTTTATTGTTGTAAATCCCTTTAGATAGATTCGGTTCCCACTAAAATTGTTTTTTTTTTTAAACTGTTTTCTTGAAAATTCAGAAAAACAGTTTTTTTTTTTAAAAACCAGAAACAATTTTTTTTTTTTCGAAAAACAGTAACAGTTTTTTTTCCCAGAAAAACATAACAGGTTTTTTTTTTTTTGTTTTCCTCAGAAAAACAATAAGTTTTATTTCCAGAAAACTGCTACTGTTTTTTTTCCCAAAAAAAAAAACGTTTTTTTTTATTTTCAACAACAAAAATTCAGCTGCTTTAGATTGTATATATAATTATAGTTTGTAAGCATATATTTATAATTGGAATTAATAAAATTGCTACTAAACTTTTGGCCAACTCAACAATTATTAGAATTATGAGGTGAGCAATATAATTATGAGTGTTATAATCTAAAATTCGAAATAAAACATGTAAACAATAGTTAGATCATATAACATGCAATTTAAATAAATACAAAAAATTTATAAACATGCAATCTAAATAAATTAATTTAGAATGAGCAAACCTGTGAGTTCGAGAGGCGTGTGATCACTGTCCTAAAGCAGCTGAGCCTCCCCACGTGAGGGTACTGACGGACACCAGCGACTCCAAGATCCAACACAGACGCTCGCAGCAACACCTTTTCAATAGTCACGTCCACTGGAAGGTTGAAGTGAACCTGACTCGAATCGAATTGCCCCAAAAATAAAGTAATAGAAGATAATCGAAAAAAGATAGGCCAAAATATAAAAGAATTGATATGAGCAAAAGTCTACTGAAATGAGGACCGTAGTATTTCTATTTTATTCACTTGAAAATAATTTCTCAAAGACTTTATATAGCCACTGTGTGTAATGACTATTCAATTTTTCTTTTCCAGTCGTTTGAAACATGATTACTATTCAATAGTTTTCAATTGTTTTGCACATGCTGACTTTCCAATTTCTTTTTGACCGTTGGCTACTATGTAACTTACAAATGATATATATATATATATATATATATATATATATATATACAATGGATTTGAATGTTTAGCCTTGAATACCCTTAAAACCAATTTTAAGATCAATAATAATTATTCTTGAATATTCACACTAAATAGGACCAAAAAATTTACAACTGAAATTCACATAATTAAAATGAAAATTTAATAAAAGTTTTAAAAACTTAATTTTATTCTTACAAGATTATCTCACGTCGTTGGATTCATTGGTCGGAGACGATAATGACATGATGCCGGCGTTGCCATCCGGTACCACGCATCCAGAACTATCTTCTGATGATAACAAGGACGGTCCTTCCTAATGTTTTTTTTTCTTAGTAACAGAAAATAGTTTTAACTACACATTTTTTTTGGCAAATATCAAAAAAAAAAAAAAAATAATTGTGTATACTATTAGATTTATGAATACTCGATAACATTGTTTAATCAATTTTTCTTACCAATTGACATGTTGCAGACTCGTTAGCTATTAATGAGAATCTACTAATCCATGGTTTTACCTCAATTTATGTGAAAAAAGTTGATAAGCAAATATGGGAAGCAAGAGTAGCATTAACCTTTTATTATTCAGAAAATAAATAATTTGCCACAAATAGAAAACTTTCATTAATATTAAACCATGTTTGGATTATAAAAGTTTATATTCATTTAATGGCCTTTTTTAGGTCTATTTGAAAATCTTGTTAATTAGTACTTTCAATGTACAAACATATCAGTGTACTAGGTATCCTACTGAAATTAGATCTCTTATTGTACTGCCCTACAATCTCAAAGGGCATATACATGTTACTTTCTTTACAATGTAGTTTATTAAAATTGATGGGCTTTGGTTTAATGATACATCTTGTCTTCTGAAGGTTTAACTTTCTTAAAATCAAGAGTTCAAGTCCTCTGAGCCATAAAAGCAAGGTTGATCGGTAGAACGAATTTCAATTGTTTGGACGAACCGTATCTAAATCTCTGGTATGAGTTTGAATTTCCATCGAAATATAAGTCTTGATTTAACTGGTTTATGGGTTGAGGGATCTGTCCATGCACTCGAACAATATCCTCGGTTCTAATCGGGTTCACAAGTGTAAGTACAGAGGCCAGAAATTTCCCCGTCATCCCAAAAAAATTGTAGTTTTGTCATTTGCATTCAAATATTGTACGTTTTTTCATTTATATTCTTTTGGTAAGTGTGAAGTAATAATATATTAAAACTCTTAGATTTTGATCCAATTCCCTTAGAATTTCTATTATACCAAACTTGTAGAGAGAGACTTTCTCTCCCAGTAAAAACATAAATCGCAAGCAAAAAATATCATCCCTTTCTTTTCTTCTTCAATCAATTAAGATGTTAGTGTTTCTAATTTGTTCATATAAAAGGTTTAGAAAAATATCATATATGTTTTTTGGGGCGTTGTAGAGGTTTGTTGAATTGATGACATTTGTGACTTGACAGAAAAGTTCTTCATAGAGGATGAACAAATACTTTTGAGAATGCAACTTCAACTTTGTTAGTATGATATACTTATGAATCCAGATCTTCCGCAACAATCAAGTATTTCAGATTTATGTCTATGGTTGGTTAACGGTGCGAGGTAGATTTTATTAATTAAAAATTAAATTACACCTAACCAGGAGAACAAATGTACGTTATCTTTCGATGCAATCTAATTACATGAAGAATATTAAAATAAAGAAAGGCAAAAATGCATGCTTATTAAGGAATGGAAAAAATAAAATAAATCTAAGCATACTGCCTAAAAAATTAAATGGACCAGCTGATGTAATGTTGCAGAGAATGACTGTTCATGTCCCAGAAGTCCTGCAGTAGAGAAATATAGAGAGAGGGAGAACTGAGCACTGAAGGGAGGCCCAACTGACAGAAGATGCTAAGGCGTTGAGGATCAGCCCCCCACTGTGAAGCTGATACTGTCGTTGGAGTGCGACCTTGCAGAAAAGAACAAGGGAGAAAACATCCAGCCTTTAAATCCTATCTGCAGATGGAATCCACGACCATTTCATACTAACAGAAGACGTTGATAGCCAGCATCCATGAGATCCAAGATCTGAGAGATCGATCAATACTAATAAACCGCAAGGGAAGCCCTTTTGCTGAAGATTAAGAAGGTGAGTACCAGAGAATTCTTTTCTTAAAATGCAGTCTGCTAGTAAATGTAGAATTCCTCTGCTTTCTTCTCTTGACTTTCTTTGAATGCAAATATATGTGGATGTAAATGACCAATAGCACCAGTAAATTAGAAAATCAATCCCAATCATCAGGACATTGAGCAAACTTTCTTTCTTAGCACTCTTAGCTTCCTATCATCTTGAAGCATTAAGAGTCTTGTTGAGGTAGGGAGTTGATCCGAGGTGGAATAAACAGAGGAGGCTTGATCAGAGACTCCTTTATTCGCCAATGAGTCTGCCACAGAATTGCCCTCTCTGTAGATATGTTGGATTTGAAAGTTAAACTTGGAGAGGAGAGACATTAATTTGTACGATAGAGGCCAAAATTTCCAGGAGATGCTGCAAGATTGATTAACCATATTCACCAAAATCTGTGAATCAGTTTCAATAAANATGTAAATGACCAATAGCACCAGTAAATTAGAAAATCAATCCCAATCATCAGGACATTGAGCAAACTTTCTTTCTTAGCACTCTTAGCTTCCTATCATCTTGAAGCATTAAGAGTCTTGTTGAGGTAGGGAGTTGATCCGAGGTGGAATAAACAGAGGAGGCTTGATCAGAGACTCCTTTATTCGCCAATGTGTCTGCCACAGAATTACCCTCTCTGTAGATATGTTGGATTTGAAAGTTAAACTTGGAGAGGAGAGACATTAATTTGTACGATAGAGGCCAAATTTTCCAGGAGATGCTGCAAGATTGATTAACCATATTCACCAAAATCTGTGAATCAGTTTCACTGAAGACTTGATAAACCTCCAATTCAAATTGCAGTAATAATTCCAAGCCATCAATCAACGCCCTTAGCTATGCCTCCATATTCGTGCAGCGTCCATAATAAAAAGAACCACCCAAAACAAACTGGCCCCATTGATTTCTGAGAACAGCACCTCCACCTGACTGCCCAAGATTTCCTTTGGAGGCTCCGTCAGTGTTTAGCTTTAGTGAGCCATGAATAGGGGTAGTCCATCTAACCCATTTCACCTTTACTGTGGGTGCCCATGCTGGGGATACATTGATAGAGTGAAGTAGAGTAATGCATGCAGGAGTGTCCACTGCCTTTGGCCTTACTCTATTTGCCTGCAATCTACAGAGATTCATGATCGTATGAAAAACCTTAGATGGGTGAAATTTTTGACCCTCAAACCGCCTCCTGCATCTTTCTTTCCAGAGCTGCCAATAAACAAGTAGAGAAATACCCCTTATCAATGAATGACTAAGAGAGGGATGCTTATAGATCCTGACTAGTCGCATAAATCTAGTCATTGGCTCCTCATCTGCAATAATCTGGAATCCCATGACTTGGGAAATCCTTGACCAAACCTCACGAGCATAACTGCAGCTAATGAATATAGGCTTGATGTTTTCAGAGGCTGCACAGCATAATGCATATCTACTGACCATAGAGACCCCAACCTTCTGAAAAGTAGAGTCCATAGGCTGTATGTTGTGAAGTATTTTCCAACCCACTAACTGAGCACTAGGCGGAGATACCTGCTTCCAAATTGTACCAGCGTGAACATTAGGCATACCAGAAGTTCTAATGAGTTCCCACGCAGTGTTAACAATAAAATTCCCAGTTATAGATGAGTTTATCCCATCTATCAGTCAGTTGTAGCTGAGTAGAGAGGATTTCTTGGAGTATGGAAGCATCCATAAACTGAAATAGCCTTCCTGGTTCCCAGCAATGATTAACCAGAACCTCAGAGAGCTTAGGATATTCAAAAGGAGCAGAAGTGGCTCTCAAGATAAGTGGACGCTTACCTATCCAATTATCACACCAGAAGTCCACTGCACAACCTAACCCCACCAAGAACTTAGAATTTGCAACAGTTACTTCAAAATAGGGAACCAAGTAGTTAAAGGACCTGGAAAATCACTTCTTCATGTTCGTTAGGATATGCTTATCATGTAGATACGTAGCACTAAAGTAAGAGGACAATAAGGAGTTACCTTGCAGGAGCTGCCAGACCTGTTTCATTCTGATAGTTTGCTGCACTTCTTCAAATTTTCTTTTGCCCAAACCCCCTTCCTCTTTAGGCATAGAAATATCCTTCCAAGATCGCCAATGCCTCTTATTCACTCCCTGTTGACCAGACCAGAAAAAGGAGGCCATAATGGCATTTAATCTTGCAATGATCTCTTTGGGCAGATTTAAAACTGATAGAAGATGAACTGGAATAGAACTCAGCACTGATTGAATAAGAACAGTTCTTCCCATGATATAATCCATTCATTTCTTGGTAGATTGATCAGACTTGTATTTACACTTCTCTTTTCTATTGCAACTACAAAACGTGGTTTTTCAGTCATGAACAGCTGAACACTGTCAAAACTAAGCTTTGCAAAAAGATGAAAGATGATTTTCTTGAAGACTCTTTTATTGTATATATAGAAAAAGAAGTTGCTAAAATTTTTAGCATAGATTCAATGGTAGATGGTACCATTTTAATAAATGAGTAGGGGACATTTCTTAAACATTTTCAACTTCATGGGGATCAAAATCATATATAAGACCTGGAAAAACAAGTACTTCATATCAGAGTTGCCTTGGCAGTAAGGTTTAGTGCCAAAATTTACAAGTACTAGAAATCTATTGAAGAAAATAGAAACAAGACAATCAACATTACAATTTGTAGCAAGGGTCGGGTAGTCGGGTAGAAGAAGTCGTTAGTTTTTTATGAAAAGAATTCCAGAGATCAGGGATCTCAAGGGAAGACTAATTGGTTAATGCAAGAATACACAGTTAAGCCGCAAAATACTCCGAGTAGGGCTTCAGGTGACATGAAGGTATACAATAATTTTACTTATGTCTAACTGATTCAAAAATTTATAGCTCTAAAGTGGAAATTATTGATTAGCCATGATTTGTTTTCGTTTTTTGAAGATCCATTGCATACATGTTATGGATTAAGTGATTAACCAACAGTTTAATAGAGTAGCTCATAGCATTGTTTTTTCCTATAGTTGGACGATTTGGTGTTGTGCAAGATCTATCAAACGACAGTGAAGCCCAAGAACAACCCACAACAAGATAATGGAGAAAAGAACCTGATGAAACAGTGGTAGATCTAGCTCTGCAGTCTCATTTCAGCCAAGAATCCATGCTTCCACTTCTTCAATCTAGAGTGGACAATATGCTCAATGATGCGGCTTTACCACAAGGTGTTGATGTGGAGCCACTTGAATTTTCGGTCGACGACTGCCTATATGGAGACTTGGTCTATGACATGGCTGAAGAAACCAGGGGCAGCCCAAAACAATGGGGCCTAAAGCGACTATTACAAATGAGGTTTTTTATTTTCAATATGAATAATTTTTTATTTAAAAATTATTTTTTTAGACTAAAAGTAGTCTAATCTTTATTGTGATAATTGATCCTAGGAAAGATTTTATCAATTTTAATTTTAAACAATCATAATCTATTGATTTTAATTTTTATAATTTAATAAAAAATATTATAGTTTATTTTTCATAATAGAAATAAAAAAAAATTCGTAATACAAAAGAAGAAGAAGAAGAGAATTTGTATTTACTAGAGGGAGAAGAGTGAGAGGCAGAGTCTTAGTTTACTAGAGAGAAAGAATGATTACAAATGAATTGTACATTTTGGTTGAGTAGTTAAAATTATTTTTTTAACCCTTAGATTTTTCTTTAAAAAAATATATATATTATTATATTTTTAATAATATGGGTTGGGTTCATGAGCCCAAACTACTCAATTTTTTTTTTTGATTAAATTTAAATTTTCATAAGACTTTTTTTAAGGCCTAAAATCTTATGGATTTAAAAATTTTGATTTACACTAATTATGCATCTAAAAAATTTGGGGTCTTCTTGAAATGTAAAGGTGTTCAAATTTTCGATTAGTCTCAATTTTCTACTCTATCCAACCCTACCTTACTAAACGGTTAACTACAAAAATCGGGTAAGAATGCGGAAGAGTTTTTGGTATTTCGATTAAATCGGGTATAAATGCGGAATATTCATCAATTTTCGCATTCCTACCCTATCCTACCCGCAAAAAATATATTTAACTTTTTTATATTTTTTTTAGTAATTATAAAAGTATTTGTGTGGCATAATTTATATTATAACATTATCATTATTATGGATGTTTGAGTTGTTAAAATATGAACTTATTTTTTGGGTAGGTTACATGATTTGTGGTGAACTAGTGATCTATTGAAGCAGTTATGATTTTAATATATTTCATATAGTTTAAACTTAAAATAATTGTTATTATATTTGTGTAACAATTATGATTGAGAGATGTTTGTGTTTTCTTGTGTTTTATTGTAATTGTTGTTATAGTTATTTTAGGTTTTATTGTTATTAATTTTGTATTGTTAAATTGGTGCATGTTATTTAATTAAATTATTAAAATAATCAAAAAATTAATAATTACAAAAGTGTTTATCCGACTTCCTACCCGATTAATCGGGTAGAAATACCACACCTGATCGAGTAGGGTGACCCAAGAAAAAATTATTTCGCAAAATATTGGATAGGAAGACGAAAAATTATATTTCCTACCCGTAAAATAGGATAAACACCCCTATTGAAATGTGGGGCCTAAAGCCCAGACTTTGTTGTCCTTGAAATAGGGCCGGCCCTGGAAGAAACGCAAGGTGGGCTCAACAATAGAGCCAAAAAAAAAAAACATGAGTTTTAGGCCACACATATAAAAGAGACCCGAAATTTTAGAGTTCAATAATGAAATATAGATCAAAAATTAAAATTCATTATAATTTAGCTTAAAAAAAAAACTCTTAAAAGATTACGTCAAAAACTTAAAATTTAAAATTTATGTCCAAAAGTACAGTCCACCTCACACAATTTATTAATGGACAAAAAAAGATTAACACTTCAACAAAAAAGTATAATAAGCATCTCTCTTCCGAAAAAACACCGTTTATTAAACCTTGATTTTGTTTTTATTTAAACATAAAAATACCAACTAATTAAATTGTTCATTCTTATAAAGGATCCACAATAAAAAATAATTAATATAAAAAAACTTAATAAAATTGTTATCAGAGAAAATAAAACACAACAAAATAGTAGGTGAATGTTGCAAACATAAACAAGTTAAGAATTATATAAAAAAAATTAAAAAATAGTAAAATAATATATTTTTTGAACTTGATAAAATAATTCAATAACAATATAACAAGGAATTATGAATGTATACTAATAGTCAATCATGTAATATCACAATTTTAATGAAAAACATACAAAATAAATTAATAAGAAGAATATAAAAATAATAATGAAATAATAAACTGTATTCTAAAAAGTGCGGGTCAAACAAGAGATGAGAGAGACAAAAAGATGTACGGATCTGTTTGTTAAAAAATATGTATTTAGTAATGATAATCTATGTACATTTATAAGTCCTATGGATATTAGTATTGAACAATTTCACGGAGAAAGCATGAGTATGAAATAACACACATGTATTGTGTAATATATATTAGATTCCTAAATTACTAAAAAAAAAAAATATATGTGACACCACATTGTAATATTGAACATCTTTAATAGTACCGTACAATGATCAATGAAAAAATGCATAAAATATAAAATAACACATTATTTTTAATCATTGTGCGTCATCTAGTATTCAAATTTGTCTCACTTAATCGATTTCATGGACGAAGATTTGACAGTGAGAAATGAGCAAAGACTACAACTTTTGTAAGATGCACATATATTTCAATCTTTTAAATAGGATGAGACACAGTCGGGCCGGTCCTAGGGCCCGAGCATTAAAATAGTTGCTTAGAGCCTCAAAAATTTAGAGATCCAATTTAATTTTCAGTCTTTTGTTTAACTTTATGTTTGGAGGCCTTTTTGAAAAGATCAAGTTAAAGGTGAAATATATTTCACAAGTCTATCTAAAGTCTTATAGAAAATCCAAAAATGTAACAATATTTTCACAAATCTATGTAAATCTTTATAGAAAGTTATAAAATATAACAAAATGTTATAAAAAAATCTAAAATTAAGGACTTCTGACTTTAAAATAGCAATCTCTCTTAAATGTTTTTCATTAATTTTTCCTCCATTCTCACCGCCTCTCTCCAACTCTTTCTCTCCCTCTCAGACTCATTATCTTACTCTGGTTTTTTGTCCATATTTTTAGCTATCTTGTTGTTTATTTAAGATTTTATTCGATTTTATTCAATTTATTCATTTATATGATCATGACTTTACAATTGCACCTAATTTATTGTTTGATTCTGCCAGATCCAAAACCACTAAAACTTTAAAAATAAATCATACCATAAATCTCTATAAAATATTTTCTCATTTCAAGACCCAATTTGTGTTGGGCTGCCCTTGTAGAACTGGTGACTAATGCTGCAGATATGCACAATGATGTGGTGCTACTAAAATGTACGATGATACAATGTCGAACGTTGTAATTAGGCACAATAATGTGGTTCCTAATGTTGCTGCTCAAATGTCCGATGAAATGGTTCTTAATACTGTCCAAATGTTTGATCATATGGTGCCTAATGTTGCATAGATAAATGCTCAAATCAAAATCTTAGAATTTTCAACTCCATGGGGTCAGATCATATATAGGAACTAGAAAAACAAATGCTTTGTAGAATTGCCTTGGTTGTAAAGGTTTAGTGTCAAAATTTTCTAGGAAAGAGAAAGGGAAAGGGAAAGGAAAAGGAAAAGGCAGAGGAAAAGGAAGCAGAACCTCTGGTCAAAACTAACTGCATGATGCATGAAAATAGTTATGGCAAACGAGGTGATCCACGTCCAAGAATGGATCCTAATGACAAAGAGGTATATACTCTTCTTTTTCAGCCAAATTATTCAAATTAGTGGGCATGGATCCTCAAGGTCACGTTAGATATGAGTAAACGTCATGAATTAGTCGTGTCGTGTCGTATCGAATTTGTGTCATGATAAAGTTTGTTTATTTTTTTTCCAATTCATAGTTCATGATAAAGTTTATGAATTAGGCATGGATCCTCAATTCATACGTAAGCAAATTTATAATCATGTATAATTTGGATCATTTTGTGTT
The DNA here is from genome assembly GCA_963454935.2 of Ilex paraguariensis. Classification (NCBI taxonomy): domain Eukaryota; kingdom Viridiplantae; phylum Streptophyta; class Magnoliopsida; order Aquifoliales; family Aquifoliaceae; genus Ilex; species Ilex paraguariensis. The sequence goes on from CAUOFW020002724.1 coordinate 1,012,446, forward strand.
GAGCTTATGTCGTGTATACTCCGTGTTTAGGATCTTGATCTCCTCATACACATTTTTCATCAACTTCTTTCGGTAAATCATTCTCCATGAAATAAAGTAGGAACTAGTTATACTATATGTGAACTATTTATCCTATTTTACACCATTGCATGCATATTATAAAAAATAACCAATAATTTTTTATTTTTTTTGTTCAATGGTCAGACATGTTCAGGTCAGTTTACGTGATTTTTCAATTTGTCCCTCTTACTACATGAGCTATCCTATTACCTATAATTTAGCAATAACTAACTACTTTTTTTTCTTTTGCTTGTAGTTGGATTAGTGGATTTTGTGCAAAATGTACGAAAAAGCAGCAAGTAAAGCCAATAGAGAACAACGACACGGGGATAATGAAGGGGTAGTTCTACTTCCCAACGCAAATGCACAGCCAGTTCTTGTTCAAGACCCTCAGTTTCCTCCTCTTCCACCAACAACTTTCTACACCATGTCCAGTGCAATGCTTACTTATCCAAGGTATGGATATGGCTCTGGTGTTCCCACCGATGGCGTGGCTTTACCCAATGGACTCAACGTTGGTTATCCTTTATTGCTTGATGACATCTCAGATTATCTCGCGTCATTAGATTCATTGGTTAGAGACGATGATGACATGATGTCGGCGTTGTCATCTAATACCACGCATCCAGAACTATCTTCTGATGATAATAAGGGAGGTCCTTCCTAATTTTTTTCTTTCTTAGTAACAGAAAATAGTCTTAACTACACATTTTTTGGATTCAAATACCAAAAAAAAATTTTTTTGTTTCTTATTAGATTTATCAGTACTCGATAACATTGTTTGATCAATTTTTCTTACCAATTGACATGTCACAAATCCGTTAGATATTAATGAGAATCTACTAATCCATGGTTTTACCTCAGTTTATGTGAAAATAGTTGATAAGCAAATAATGGGAAGCAAGAGTAGCATTAACCTTTTTTTATTCAAAAAATAAATAATTTGCCACAAATAGAAAACTTCCATTAATATTAAGCCATATGCTTGGATTATAAAAGTTTAAATTCATTTATCGGCCTTTTTTAAGTTTGTTTGAAAATCTTGTTAATTAGTACTTTTAGGGCTCGTTTAATAGACGTATTATGAGGGGATTAAATATTAGATTATACTATTTTTTTATTTAATCGGGCCTAATACTTTGTTTGGTAAGTAAATTTGATACTGTATTAATTTCAAAAACGTATGTTAATGGTATACTTATCGTATATTTTTTATACGTTAGACATGTATTATAAAGGTATTTTAATACCACCAAAAGAGGTGGTATTATAATTCAACTTAAACGTATTATTTTATGTATTTACCATTATAATTCCCAACTGATGAAATCAATCTATCATCAATATAACAAACATTGATCGATGATATTTTTGTTAATTCAACATTACTAGGATAAAATAATTTCTTCACCAAACAACCGATTAATGATCGGTAGGACGAACCATGCTTTCTTAATGTTAAGCTGCTTTTGTGTGAGTATGGACTGCTGTGTGTGTGCGTTTGAGCTTTGTGTGAAGATCACAAGAGACAGAGAAAGAAGAAGCGCAGGAGAGGAAGAAGATGAGAGGGGTGGGTTTCATCGGGTGTTGGCAGCAAGGTATGGTTGGGGTAGGCACTTGTGGGTGAGGGGATGGGGGGTTACGTCACTGATGGAGTTGATATAGTGGTTGGAGGCAGGTGGGTGGGCAAGGTGGTCGACCGGTGCGATGGTGGCTTTGAGGAGGAATTGGGGTTGAGAAAGTGGTGGGGTTATTTATAGGTGTAAGGTTGTTTGCATAGGAATTGGGGCAATTCTACGGTTGGAATAAGTTTGTCCAAGGTTAAGTTTATTAGGGTTATTGGTAAGGATTAATTAGTCTTTTCAGAATTTTTATTTGTGCCGTTTGCAAAATGTCGTTGAAAGAGGGTGGTGTTAGTATAAATTATCATACCTGAGGGGTTTGTGTGTATTAATAATAAATTTCACGAGGTCTGAATGTAATTTATCCTACAAAAAATTCATTAACGTGGTAAATTTGTTTTGTTTTTACCAAAAGTTTAAAATTTTAATACTCAGTAAAAATGGTGGGAGTGTTTCACTGTTTTTTTAAAAAAAAAATTAAATTTGAAATAGTTAGCTTATGGTTGACATCTCACATGCGGTGCACCTGAGTTGAGACCTTTAGTGTTTAGAGGGTAAAGTTATAATTTTTAAACTTTTTCAATGGTCAAAATAATATTAATACTATATTTGCAGACCAAAATCCTAATATCATTTAGTTTGGGCACATTATTATTAGTGTTTGAAGGTTTAAAGTAAAAAATATTTCAAAGAGCAAAGTTTATTTAGTCAGTTATTTTCTTTTTGCCTTTTTCATGTCCATAGCCATAGGTTCACGCAAAAGACCTTTTCTTTTCAAAATTATTACTAGGAAAGATTGAATATAGTTGTTTTGAATTTTATTTGTCCTTTTTAAAAAAAAAAAAAAAAACAGAATAATTTTAAACATATCATGGACTATCTTTTGGTCACACCACTTTCTAGACGAATACCACCGATCAATTTTGTAAAATTTTCTGCAAATATGATAAACTTGTACCACTGCTGAAAAGTCCAAGTCATAATTAAAATAAAATCTCACCACCACCCCTGTTTTTAGCAACAAACAGAAATGATACTAAAAACCACCACATTTTGTCAATTTCTTACTTTACACATCCAATCCATTCCTTAAGATAAATCTTCTTCTTCTACTTCTTCTTTTTTAATGCCCTGTCCCAAATTTCAAGTGGGTAACCTCACCCTCTAAAATCGTCACTCTTTTCTGCCCAAGTAAGAACTCCTCCTGAGCACCCATGAAGAACCCTAAAGTAAAATTTTATTTCATTTATTTTTTAATAAAGAAAAACAGCTTCGTTGACTTTAGAATGACAAAATTGGACTCAGCTGTCCTTTTAACTCTTTTCATTCTGAACCACGACCATCGGTCTTTCCATACGTTGTGTGCGAGAAACATGTTTCTCCGTTGGTAAATTTGGCATCAGCCTTCAACCCTACACACCAAATGTAAAACAATTCTATGATGTATTTATGAACTGAACACGCTGCAAACTGCAAAAAAACCACTGATCCAAATCCTGGCTGACCCCACAGCCGCATTACAAGATCATTTAACTAAGCTTTTCTCTATGCACATGCATCACAAACTGTTAATAACGGCCCTTAAACAACCACTGATGTACTTCTGCAAATGAAAGACCATATAACTTTCTGGTCAACAGCAAGAACACCTAGGCCTCTCCCCAAATCACTATCGGGGCTAGGACAATGCACCTTAATCCACATAAGGGTGCAAGAGATACCACTTGAACCAACAGCCAGTGTTATGAAAGACCAAAATTACAATTACTCTTAGGAATACTAACAAGTTTATCTCCAACAAGAAAATTCACAAAGCTAGAAAAAACTTTGACAAAGCAATTTAGCATACAGAGAATAACCCATTATTTACACTTTTGATGGTGCCAATCCCAAAGAGGGATATGTATCTCATAGCTTCGAATGCCAGCAATGCACCCTAAGTGAAGCATGCCAATTACTTGGACAATACCGCGTAACCGTGGTGCGTAATGCATACGAATGTTGTAAGTTTCTCATCCACCAACCCTTTTTTCTTCCTATAATCTAGTTTTATACCTTCTCATCCATAAACCCATTATTCTTCATACAATTTACTTATATACCACAACACTTATCCATTAGATAACTAGCTTCAGATATGTCTTTCCTTTTTCGGGTAAATCTTTAGAAAAGTCTTCGACAACATTATATCCACTCAACTGTATTGGAAATCTGAAGAAACAAGCTAGCCTACAGAATCCTAATCACCTCAAGGAAATATCACCAAGTTTGGGTCTAGCTCAGGTCATCATGTTTCAGACAGATATGCTTATAAATTCAACATAAGCACACAGACTATGTAAAACTCCCTTTTGAATATCGGCTGTAATAAAAAGAGTGAAACAGATCACATATTGAATGAATAAATCCTAAACCTGGAATGCCGCACAAATGCAAAGGAGTTTGACAGTAAGTATAACTTGATGGCCTCAACCACCTATAAACAAGAAAGCTGGTAAAAGACAATAAAAAATGAAATTATATTGATCACCAACTAAAAAAGTAGTAAAGAAAGAAAATCCACGATGAACACAAGCTATTCAAAGGTCGATCAGAGGTAATAGACTCATTCAGGACACGAGTGTCTAAAAATGTTTTGTAGGGTTTGAAACAGTAAATTGTGCTGCTTAACTGTCAAACTTCTATGTACTCATAGAGTTACATTCAACCCATTTCTTTTAATAGTCAATCATAAAATAGAGATTGATTCACATTCCTCTCCATTCAGATAACAACAGAAAGGAAAATTACAGCCCCTCTTGCATTACTAATAATTCCTCAGATAACATAACACAGTACTAGCTCTTGATACTCAGAAAGTGAAGCATAGACGGGCACTTAGAAGCAGAGGACTATATCCACTTGCAGTTAATGCCTCGAGCCGGGGGTTACCCAAATTAAATCCTTATTAAAGGCGACTAGAATGTGGACACATCATTACCAATAGACCTTTGGTCTAATGGTACTCCTTACCTTGTGAAGATTTTGCCTTCTTGAGGTCAAGGGTTGAAACTCCTTCCCCCGTCCCTCTCCCCCCAAAAAAAGAAATAAAAAATAAAAAAAATGTGGACACATCACACCTAAATAAAAAACTATAATTAAATAAAATCATTTAGCTCAATAAATTTGAGGATAAAGTATTGTTGGTAGGGATTCTTACAAATGCAAGTGAAATTCCATCTCCAATCTAAAAGCGATATAGAAAGCTACTAGGAGATCAAGTTTGCAGCTATTACGAAATTTAAGATATTGCACGTCAAGGAATGTCCAAGTGGAAAAGAAAGAGATGGAGAAATGGAACTTTTAAAAGAACAAAGTCGAAGAACATTATTTGAAGTACCTAGCTTATAATAGAACATACACAATTAGCCAAGAACTCCTGAGACGTGTTGAAAAGAAACATCAACTTCTTGTGCTTGATAGTCGAAATGGTCAACCTAAGAGGACGCAAACATTCAAACCTATTTACTTATCTAAACGAAGATGAGAATTGCACCCTTACCGTCCGTTAACATTGCTACTTCATTAAAATTCAGCACTAAAGAGCAGCCTCTGATAGCAAGAAAACTAGCCAAAGCATCGACAATCCAATTGTTTATTTTCTTTTTTTCACTTTTTTTGACAAGAAATACTGAGATTATTGTCAGAATATGGGCCCAAAGTACAGGTGACAAAAAAGGCAGTAGTTGCTACATTCATCATATCAAGGATGCAAGTTCAAATGCTCAACTCTCAGATCTTACACCAAAGATGACAATCTAATATTCAAAATTAGGGCCATGAGTTTAGGGAGCAGCATAACTATTGCCGAAATTGTCAATCTCATATCAGCTTGCAACAGCGCAATGTGAATGCATACTGAAACAAAATACATCTTTTTGAATGCAGACTACCTTTAATAACACACAGAGGTCAAGACAAGAGTAACATGCAATTATTAGTTACAACTAATTACTGATTAGCAGCAATTTTAGTTTTCTCACCCTTCTATCTGTTGCAGGACATATAGAACACAGATTTGCTGTGTAAACGCTCAGCACTTAACGGAGAAACAAAAAACAGCAATCCTTGTAGGCATGTAAGACAAACAAATGCGATAGGGAGAAAACACAAATGCTCAAGAATGCTATGGGGAGAAGTAAACATTCATAGAAATGAACTGCATTATGCTACCCGATTGACAAAAATGTTCAGAATGGGAATCCTTTATGCAAGTGTTTTTTGGAGGATTCTGCCAAACGTCCAACACCTTTTGCATTTGTGTAATATTCCATCAACTCATTCGCAAAATCCTCTTGGTGACATCCGACAAATGCCCCAACAAAACGCTTATCTGTCATCCTCAATGCCCTCAACATTAAAGGTCCCTTGATTTGTGGGACAAGATCCATATCTTGTAGCTTCTCTTCTAGAAGAACTCGTGGCTTTAACACGGCCTCCAAATTGTAGAAGAGCAAAAATGGCCTATCAAGCACCACTTTGGCCGGTAACTTCATCATACTCAAATCAAAAGTCATGTTTCTCTGAACCTTGTCAACGGACAGCATCAACACGAGAGGAGAGCGTCCAAAAAGCTGCAAAACCTCATCATCCGAAAACCCACATTTCTCAAGATTTACCATCTTTTCACGGATGATCTTGAGGTGTGAGATGGCAATGAGGGTAACTGTAATACTCAGGAAAAAAAAAATTAATAATAAAAATAAAAGTGTATATGTTGAATTTGAGAAATTGTAGAATTTTATTGGGCTTGTGGTCTATCCTTTTGAGCTTGTGGATATGATTTAACTCAATTTAGTTTTTGGTGCAAAGGAAAATATCAGATAATTATAGAGACTTAATCAGATAGAGTTTTAGAATCGTAGAATTGATTGTACACTAGTTTTTTATTGCTAAGGGGATTTTAGTGTTATTTAGAATAGTTGACTCCTACATTTTATATCTAAATGAGTTTCCTTGTTGCCCTAAACATCTATTAATATATATATTCTCTTTCCATAATAATACTTACACACACATTAGAATAAGAGAAATGAAGGAAAGACTAGGGTTTCAAGTAAAGAAAAAGAAAGAGAAAGAAAGAAGACATATAAAGAGAGAGAAGGGGGAAAAAGAAAAAAAGGGACTTGAATTCATCCATGCATTTATTATTTAATTTATGGGTTTTATATTCTATTCAATTACATAGTATTAAAGTTATCAATAGTGATAAAGAATATTTTATATATATATATATGTTAATGGTGACGAATAATGATGAATGTATAAATGAGTTTTATTAGAGGTTGTTAATTTAAGTGTTTTGAAACTTAATATAGAATTATTATTTTTGAGACTTTTCAAGAATTTGTTTAATATCTTACAAAGCAAAAACGAAAACAAAGGGAAAAAGGTTCTGCCACCGGAAGAAGACCCCCAAATCCCAAAAAAAAAAAATTTATAGAAAGCTACCCTTTAGTTTCAAAGAGTTTTATTTTGACCCATTTATTCTTCTAAATTTAATGTTAAGTACCTTTTTACTTGGTAAGTTGCAAGAACAGAATTCTAGAAAATTTATGGCAAGCTCGAAAACAGAAAATTAGTTTTTCAAGAAAATTACACTTTGGCCCCAAAAGTTTCAAAAATTATGATTTGACCCTAGAACTTTAAAAACTTTTTCCAAATAGCTCAGAATACTTCCATACCCTGTTACCTCGTATTAGAAAGGATATTTATATGTAAAAGATATATTAAGTATATATCAATAGGTGAAAAGTATAAAAATTAAATATAAACTCGTGAAACGACGAGGTTAGAAAAAATGATTGACTGTTATATGTTATTTTGGATTATGTGGTAATTGCATTGAGGTTGAAAAATAGTGTTTTGAATTAGATTTTGAAAATCAAGGTGAGTAGTTTATTACTTTTTTTGGAAGGATTTTCTATATTAAACTTATAGGTGCGTGTGTGTGAATTTTTCATATATATGATATATGTTGATGTTTGGGGTTGCAATTAAATGTTTTTGCAATTGCGAATTGTTACACGTGTGAATTTGTAAAACTTATGAGATGATTTTATATTATTTCTTAAATGATTTTGGTGATGAAAGAGAAATTTTGTATGCGATGGGACTAAAACAACAGTTTTAGTATGTGCGTTGAAATCATGTTTTATGAGAAGGAGACTGGGTTACCAGGTTTAAATGGTAACGAGATTGTATACCGGCGTGGTCGGTATAGGGATGTGCACATAGGGGTCAATTATCAGACTAATGATAACAAAAAACGGGGTCAGTCATCAAGCTAGTGATGACAAGAGATGAGACCAGTTATCAGGCTAGTGGTAACAAACATGATTTGACAAGTGTATTTGAGACTGAATGTGTCTGTGAGTGTTTTGAGCTATAAATGTCTTTTCTTTTTTAAAGTTATTATGATCATAAGATCATTTTGTTTACATGGTTATGTGAAAGGGATTGAGGTACAATTTATTGTATTTATGTATATAACAAAGTTTATTTCTGTGTATATAAAATGTGGGATTTATTTTCAAACCTCATTAGAGGTGGTTGTTACTCACGGGCCTTTGTGCTCATCCAAATATTTAACATTTTTCAGGTGAGGATTAGGAGAAAGAGTAAGTCCTCTGATAGACAAGGGATTAGAAGAATCGAAAATTTATTTTATTGTAAGTCTTCAGGAATAAATATTTTTTTATAGTTTTTGGACAAGTATTCGATTGTTTTGAGAACAATGTTGTTTTTGCTTAGAATAGTGAACCTTATGAATTAATTATTGTTTTATATGAGTTTAGTAATAATATTGGTGATGTTAGTTTATTTCTCTGGTATTCATTAGGTCGGTGAAAATGATCACTTTATTATTTGTCTTTCGCTGTATTTTGTATTAATTATGTACAAGAATAATTAATTAAGACCTTAGTGGTCGGTCCGTTGCTCACCCTGTGTGATACGGGGCGGAGGTGTGACAGTAACCACATATTTATACATCTTGGAATCAGGAGGGACATTGGTTCTGCAAATGTAATCCATCTTTTCGGCATTTAGTTTAGTATGGGGAATTAAGGTGGGACGAGAGAGAAGCATAGGAACCAAGTCGGTTCTCCTAACACCTATACTGTCGTACATGGCAATGACAGGTTTGATTTTATTGTGCAAGTCATAAATGAGAAGAGAAGGGTGGCGATTAATGGCCATAAGAAGCATTTCCCTTGACCCAAAAGGATTGGAGATATTGAAGGCGCTCATCCAAGTCTTGATTAATGCAACAATTGAGGAAGCGGGGGCGACAATTGATGATCTTGACGAGGTCGAAAGAGGTGATGCCCATTTCAGTAAGCAAGTTGAGCTTGGATTGGAGGTTAGCAAGGTCCATGTTACGAATAGAGGGTCGTCTGAGAAAAATTCTGGATATATTGTTGTCACTGCAACCCCATCTTCTGAGAATATATGTGGTATCCTTTGGTTGATCACAACAAGGAGGCCCTCCTCCTATTTCTGCCTTTGCATCTAGGGTTTTAGTGGCAGATACAGCCGCTCTAGTACAAAATAGGCGATAATTTAAGAATGGTGTGTTTGGAGTGGAAGAATGGAAGGAGGAGGAATTGAAACTCCGAGATACTGAAAAAAGGAAGCGGAATTGGATTATAGCATTCAATTTAGCTATCATATTAAGCTGCAATGGGCGGGCAAATCACTAGTATTGAGTATCTCTATCAACTGATTGATAAAAACAATATCTGCGTCCGTGTACTGGTGAGTGTGTGCGTTTCCCTGTCTGTGTGTGCATGTCTCAGTTAGAGAACACAGGTAGAGAGCAAGTGCGGGGGGGGAGAGAGAATTATAGGATGCTCAGAAGGACGTTTTGGAAAGGAAACAAACGACGTCGTTTTGCTCAATTTACATTAAAAAAAAAGATTAATTACATAGGTTCTCAAAAATTTATCTCATTTTAGTCTCCAATGTTTCAATTGCATTTTTTTAGTCTCTAAAGTATTGAATATGTTTTTATGTGATCTTTCAAACAGACAACATCTAAATTGCTAATAATTTTTTATTATAAACTTGTGAGGTGATACCGAAATATGAAAAAAAATAATAATTTGAATAACTTTTAATCAAATTTTTATTCAAAATTTTGGTCAAAAAACTACCCAAATTACACAATTTTAATTATGAGGTATTTAAATTTTAGTAATGAACTACCTATATTATACATTTTTTGTCAAGAGCTTTCTAAATTTTAGTTAAGAACAAACCAAATTATTTTTTGTCTATATTTAAATATCACGTAACAAATTTATGATAAAAAAAAACCATTAACAATTTAAACATTGTCTGCATGCGAAACTACATAAAGACATATTTAATACTTCAGAAACTAAAATGAAATAAAACTTATATTTTCATATCCTATAGTGCAATTAACCCAAACAAAATGTATTTTCAGGTAATTAGAATGTAATTTGACGCAAAAACTATTTGGCGAAAATTATTTTGGAACACCTTGGAGCGTCACTCACTTGACTACTTAACAAGATTACAAACTTTTTTTTTGTTGTTAAATCTAGGTTACAATGTACATTCAAGCCTCAATTATACATACATGCATACAGGGCCACAGAAATCAAATGGTTTAGGTTCATATAATGCCTCTCTGCCAACTTCAACAATGTTCATTTGTTTACCATGGCAAAAACAATATTATCTCATAATCAAAATCACCTTACAAATACCGTAATGGGTCTTTTCTTGCTTACAAGCATACCCATAATAAGACACTACAAACTCAAAATCAAAATCAAAATCAAACTAGATATGCAGAGGGTATCTGCTACATCATCTCTTCTTTGCCTTCTTAAATGATTTCCCATTCTTACGACTTACATATCTATCAATATCTTCCTCACCATCATCATCGTCGCCCTTTCTTTTCTTCTTGCCTCCTGCTTCTTTCATTTTCTACAGAAGAGAAAGGAAATAATGAGGTTATAAAATGTATAATATGCAACCGAGACAATCACAATACAAACACGGAGAACGAGTAACATCTCATTCTCTTATTTACCAAAAAAAAACATCTCTCTCTCTTCAAGAGAAACCATAAAGGGAACTGTGTAACATAAGTATGGACTGCCAAGAACACGTATTTTTATTGCTGTACAGACATTGTCCACACACTTGCCTCTGCGATCAAAAAGACCGTATAGCATCATTATAGAATTGTAACTTAAAATTATTATCAACAATGGTTCATAAAGTTAAAAACTATATAAACCACAAATCATCCAACATGTCTGACAAGTTCTTCATGAATTAGTTTGGTTACATGATACCTCGGTGGGACAAGGGGGGGCCTTATTGTTTGATTTTTTATTTTTTTTTGAGGCAAAGGGGTGTATTCCAAATGAAGTAACGAAATGGGTGTGCCTTGATTGCCGCAAGAAAATTCCTCTTTTTTTATTAGAAAAGTGAGTAGTTTGACTACTTTTAAGTTGCTTGCATCAGTCCACTTCATATGTAACCAAGACCTCAGGAGAGGCTCCATAGAACTGCTGCAAGCGTTTCTTCAATCAGGATTCAGTAGCAGATTTTTCGATAATCTTAGAATGCAGGCAAATAACAAAGGTAAACACAACTACATTCTAATGTAATTTCATCAATTTCTAGAAAGGTTTACTATTATAATGGTCTATGTAACTGGTATAACATGGATTCTAAGAACCAAAATTTGTAACAGCAGCAATCTCCAGGTAATGGCTTCTCGTAACAATTTTTGCCAGCTCTAACAATTGTTCTACTTCTACTGTTATATATACGTATTCCTACAAGTGCAACAGCTTCTGATGCACAAAAATTCTAAATACCTTTACGATTGAGGTGATACTCTATAGAATAAAGTGTATTAGAGGACTATAATAAACTGCTAAAGAGTTCATATGACAATTAATATAGTTGACAAACCAGAGTCAATATATAATTAGCTAAACTGTCCACTACGGAGGAACAATTCATCAAGTAAAAATTACACCCACATGCAATACATGAAACCAACAACAGACAATCAAAGTAATATAGTAAAGTAACGAAGTTCTTACCATCTGGGATATCCTTTTTGCTTCGGTGGCGCGCTCCCACAGTAGCATTACTTCTTCTTCTTGGGCTGGAAACTCAGGTAACTTTTTCCCTGAACACAAATGTAAAATGTCAGCCTAACAAACACTTCCCTTTGGTTTAATCAACACCCCCATGAGTATCACGCATGCTGCCAACCTATAAGCTTCTCTATTTGTATATACCACTCCAACTCATACTGATTCACTAACGAGATTGCAACCCCAGATCGCCCCGCGCGAGCAGTTCTGCCCACTCTATGTATATAATCCTGCAAATCATTTCAGAAATGCAAATCGAGATATCATATTAAAATGATTCCCATAAAATTATTTCCTGACATAAAACTAGTAGCATCAATTTAAGGGACGTCTAGGTGCAAGATTTCTCATGTCTCTGAATAGGGATCAATAGGACACAAATTTTCTCCAATGTCTAAATGCCCAACTTCTTGCTAATCTAATGGCCTAGTAGAATAGGGTGGAAACATGTAGAGCATAATAATTTGGAAGCATGCATTCAATGCAGGAATTAGTTTATACAACACCAATACCTGTGAATTGTGATGAACTAGTAATGGATCAATTAAAAGTGATGACATCAGACTATATATTCTACACGAAAAAATCACTTAAAAATTAGAAGTTAATAAAAGGAAAAAATAATACTCCAGCTGTAAACAGAATATACACACTTGTTTAAGGGACGTCCCATTCTTGGTATGGGCACAAAAACGATGGGCAAATAAAAATATAACTCCAACTCTGAAGGGTAAAACATAGTAGAAGGGCAAGTCCTAATCTCCTAACTGCAACAAGAAAGGAGTAAGCAAATGCTCCATAAAGGGAGTAATGGGCTAGGTTTAAAGACCAGGTCTAGAAAGGCATATAGGCATTACGTAAAAAGGATGCTTAACCTTCGAGTTTGCAGGGATATCATAATTGATAACCATATCAACAGATGGAATATCAAGTCCTCTACTTGCAACGTCAGTGCAGATAAGAATATTACATTCTCCAGCCTTGAACTTGTTTAAGGCTCCAAGTCTTTTTGCCTGTCACACATATTTTACAGAAAATGAGGGCAAATTTGGATAAAATTTGAAGAGAAACACAGAAATCCATACCTGGCTCATTTGACCACTAATTGGGATGGCTCTTAAACCAAGGTTTCTAAGAATCAGAGCCAGAAGGCGAGTTGAATCGCACGTACGAGTAAAAACCATTGATGTACTTCCAGACATCTCCGTCAAAATATAAACAAGATAGCAATCCTGTAACCAGTGGCAGATTGCATTTATTGATCACATGTGGGATCCAAGGAATATATTAGCACGTTATCATCTTAACTATTTGGACAAAAAACAAAATATGGCTTATCCGGTAAATTTGGAAGGCATGAAAACTCAAGCATCCTAATAATGTTGCTGGCACAAAGGCATTACACCTCCAGCCACATGCCACAATTGAGGCACTTTTCAGATATTGTTGGCACTTCAGAGTTCATGTTACAATGCTTACCTTACATCTGTGATGGGCAGGGCACTCTCTCTCCTCCTCCTCCTTGATTGTTAGTGATGAGAATTAATCCTGTTACCCCACCCCATTAAANCTGAGGCACTTTTCAGATATTGTTGGCACTTTAGAGTTCATGTTACAATGCTTACCTTACATCTGTGATGGGCAGGGCACTCTCTCTCCTCCTCCTTGATTGTTAGTGATGAGAATTAATCCTGTTACCCCACCCCATTAAAGGAGTTTTGAATCCTAGAGCCCACTCCTTAGAAGCCCCACCTTTACAACTAGGCCAAAGCCACTGTTAACCCTACGTGTAGCACTATGCCAAGCAAATTTTAAGCTCTCTTCCCTTAACCATTCCACTATCCAAATTCTACTTGCTTTTTTCCTCTTTTTTTTTTTTTTTTTTTTCCATTATAACTGCATGTTAAAGTGGAAAAAGAAAGAAAGGGGAGCTTGAAGAAAGACCACTAGCATATGTACGAATTAACCTTAAACAGGGTCCTCATCACCCCATGCAAATACATAACTTCTTTTTCAAAAAGTTCATTAATTAAATATTGTTCAACCAGCAGTTCAACATAGCAGTAAGGAAAATCATACTGCTCCAATTACCTTAGCAACGTTTGAACTTCCTGGTAGACATTAGGGTCTTTTTTATTCTTTTTGAGAACAAAATATAATTAATAAATAAAATTAAGTAGTACATTATCCAAGCAAAGGCAGATTCTTCCAACCCAAAAACATACAAACATGGAAACAGTGCAAATCAGTACATAACCGTTATAATCACATTATAATGACAAAATGGGGAAGCCACCAGCCCATGCTGTAATATAGCATGAATAACATGCCAACATTTTGCTAAGAAGAATGAAAGAAATGTTTCTATTATTCCCTCTATTTTCATGTTAATTAATTGAGGAACTGCAATTTCTGTGAACAAGAAGTAAGACTTTGTGACATTTCATGTCTTGTAGCAATAATTGTACCTAATTATTGAACGATAACCACAGCCCCTTCCATAATATTTTACAACTACATCTCAAATTTACCTTATATTTATAATTTCATCATTGGTTCATTATCCAGCTGACTTTCTTTAACTGATTTGAAATATACAACCCATACANCTTGTAGCAATAATTGTACCTAATTATTGACCGATAACCACAGCCCCTTCCATAATATTTTACAACTACATCTCAAATTTACCTTATATTTATAATTTCATAATTGGTTCATTATCCAGCTGACTTTCTTTAACTGATTTGAAATATACAACCCATACAGACCAATGCAATTACTGAAACTTTTTACCCATAAATTTCCAAAAACATGACCCATTAATGTATCCATTATGCAATTCAGTCCACTCACATAAATGATATGCAATTTTGGTAGTCTGCATAATGTTAACCTTAAACGGAGGTGTGAAGTTATGACGAAATTCACACTTCCTTTAATGAATNCTGCAATTCAGTCCACTCACATAAATGATATGCAATTTTGGTAGTCTGCATAACGTTAACCTTAAACGGAGGTGTGAAGTTATGACGAAATTCACACTTCCTTTAATGAATGAAAGTTTGTTTCTATCCAAAAAAAAAAAAGTTATGACGAACTTCTGCACAAGTTATGAAAAAGGGGAAACCTTGTACTTAGCAGGAACAAATCGATACTGCTGCTTTAATGTATCAACAGTAGAATATTTAGATGAAGCTTCGATCTGAAAGAAGTTACAAGCTGACTTCAGTAAAAAAATTGAGGAAACCAATATGGGAATTCAGTAAGTATGTAATCATGCCTTCACAGGATTCTTCAGACAAGCCCTTTGGAGCTTCCGTACCTGCAATATTACAAGAGCAACATAATATACTCTCCCTTTCTGAAGAACCATTTTTTTTTGGTAACATATAAAAGTTCTAGTATCAAAATTACCGTAAAACAAATTGCTGGACTGATGCTGCATAATGAAAAAACTTCTTACTTACTTTTATTTTTATTTCTACTTTTTTAGGGAAAAGTGGCATCTTCTGATTTTCACTATGACATTCCTCCTAATATTCCCCAGATTTTATTCCATTCAAATGAAAAGTTTAACCTTAAGGCTTCCCAAGAAGAACTGACAAAAAGCTACAAACCAAGCTAGACGAAATGACGTATAACATGAATCTTGTGACGATCTTCCACATCTTATTCAAATTGTGTGCGATGGGGGCTGATATGGCCATCTATGTAGTCGTTCAGTAGTTAAGGTCCAAACTGAAGTGATGATCCCATGAAAGAAATAAAGGGTTGAACGTGGTGCACATAAGCAGGCTACATAGTATCACTCCTTCCTCACAGAAAGTGCTGTAATATATTAGAAAGATATTGCACAATTATAACATATCCGGAACAGCGGACTCTCCTCCTAGTAAGACTTCTACTTATATAGCCGACACAAGAGAGATTACATAGGAGGATATTCGTGTTCTAATCGACCAAGTAGATTCTAGGTGTGGTAAGTAATCAAGTGGGATTGGCAGGAACTACTGAGGGGTCAGGCAAGGTTTCAGTTGAAATTTTAAATCTGGGCAACCGATAAAAAGTTATACAACACTTGGTGAAAGGCTGTAAAAAGGATGGAAACCCAAGCAACTACTTCACTTATGTTCTGTTTTTGTTTTCTCGTTCAAAAATGTTCAATGCTGATACGGCGTGAGGATGGCCTTTATCATTTCATGGTCTCTCAAAAAAGAAAGGGATAGTTGTAAAAAATTTGCCCAAATAAAATCCTAATATTTACTATCGGAGGACTTCAATCCTATTTCTTTTTCTTTGAACAATCAAATTGTTTGACATAAGATAAGCTTGCTTTTCTTTATGTTTCTATTAATCGATCATTGAGTTCAAGGATCAAAATTTTGTTTCGAAATGTCTTAAACGTTTTCATTTCCAAGGAGACCAAAACAAATCAGTGATGAAATCAAAATTCTAATATTTCGAAGGTGTTCCATAATGTGTCGGAATGTTTTGTTATATTTTAATGCATTTGCACAATTGTTTAAGAATATTTTAAGGTATTTCAAGATCTTTTGATATATTTCAACCGATGTTTAAAAAAAATAATTCTTAATTTTTTTATTTTTTTCAATCTGTTTCCATACAAGTCGAAACGTTTCCAAAACACATTGAAACGTTTCTATTTATTAGGTGACTTAAACAATACACCGAAATAAAATTTTGATCCTTAATTGTGTCGGACGACTTGTCCACCTTTGATTTGGTTATCACCCTTGTATTGCCTTTTTGGTTTTTTATCAATAAAGTCTTGTTTCTTATCGAAAAAAGATTAGTGTATCCTATTTCTTCACCATGCTAGACACCTTCCTAGTCATAACATGTATGACTATGCTTAAATTTGATTTACTAACCATATCCACATCAACTCAACAAAGCTTCACCCTAAAGTGTCTTAACTTTTCTCAATCAACCATATATAAAGATGGTGAAAATATAATTGCCAAATCAACTCAACGAAGACTTGGATCTATGGAGTGTAAGGCATATGATTCCCTGCCCAACTAACTAATCTAGGAGCAATATTCACCAAAAGGGTGGCGGGATGGGGTATGATGGAGGACAATAGTAGATATAACAATCTAATAATGTATAAAACAACAAATTTCATAACATAAGGAGAGATCTTGACAAGTCTTCCCTCTCTATTTTCTAGTTTATTAGAATTATTAAACTATCAATTAAAGGTTTCCTCCTATCACATTCTACAATATGTCTCCTCTCTCCCACTAACTAACCACCATTCATTTAAAATTGCCTAAAAACAAATTTTATCACCCTAAAACTTTCAATAATTTTCTTACTGCCCAAGTGCTGTGGTGAAAGAGGGGAAAACGATGAAAAACAAAATAAAATAGGAGATGACCGATTGTAAATCACAGATTTGGGGCCACTAGTATATATATCTGGATTGGGCTAAGAAGTTCATTTCGACAGACTTCCAGATATTCACTTAAGGGGTACAAGATGCCATGACAGCACATGGGTATTTCAACCATGAAAGAACACAGAGTCCAAACGATTCAAATTTCCAAAAAATACATTTCCCTTCAATCTATTAGAGATTCCAATAGTCATAAAAGCAGAAAGTCCTATTTGCTGCATAAGAATCTCAGAATTAATAGGCAAAATATAACAGAGAAAAACCTTGACATGCAAAGTCCAAACAAGCTTGAATTCTGGAAACAAAAAAAACAAATGACAGAACTTTGAAAGTATCCAGGAACCGAATAATGATGAATTCTTAAAACAAGCTAACAAAATCAGAGAACAAGGATTGAAAACTAACGACAACATTGAACACATGGAAAGGGAATTAACTTTGTACCTTTTTTGTCATAGTAGCAGAAAACAAATAAGTTTTCCGTTCGCGAGGAATAACATTCAAAATTTCATCAATTGCTTTCTCAAAATCTTCATTCAGCAACCTATCGGCCTCATCTAATACCTGCCAAGGAAAGATGAATTAGATAAGGCTGCCATGAGAATTTCCTCTTTGCCTTTCCAATTGGTTCAATGCACCATAAACAAATTAGGTAAGGCTGCCAAGAGAATGTCCTCGTCCTTTGAATTCATGGGCTCTCCCCTTATGTGCTGTTAGAGGTTGAATATCAAGGACAAAACAGAATATAAAAAAACTGATACAGCAACGAGATTAGATAACCTTGCAAACAAGAAGTATTTCACCATGTGACAATACAACAGCAACATAGGGCTTTTAGCACAAAGATAAGTTCAAAACATCAAAACAAAACAACGTTAGTCATCATAAACAAAATATATCGGCATACCAAGTATTTTGCTGGCCGAAGAGAAAAACCTTTGGTATTGGACAGATGATCCACTAGGCGGCCAGGTGTTGCAACCTGAAATGAAGCAATAAAACAAGATGATTAACATTCTTCTGATAGTCAAACATATCTGCACATGAACAGGAATTCAACATAAATAAACAAAAATCTTTTGGACAGACCTGTATAGTTAAATATAACTCAAAGACCTTTTGCAATACTAATCATATCTAGGAGAGTTGGGGCAGAGGACTGCAGTGCAAGAATATCGCTCTTCCTGAAATTGTCCATGCTTCATAGGCTTTTCCTTTAGGTTTTCTTCCTAAATTGCTCACACAACCTTTTTTGGCTCTCAATAATAAACTAATTCATCATTAAATTATAGTTCAAACTTCAATACATAAAAGACGTTCCTGTATGCCATTTTTTATTGCTCCGGCAATTTTACATCCTTTAGGACGATCAAAGCAATAAACATCCCAGTCTACAATGGGAACAGAATGCAGTCCAACACAAAACTCGTAAGTATCAGTCTGGTCAGATTGATACCTAAAGTTACTATAGATATTCATTGAATTCTTTCAAAACAATATTCCACTTCAAATCTACATGAACATAGGATTTGGTAGCTAGCATTTTTATGATCAGGTACATCAATTAACTATGAAAAGATGATTCCCAACCTTCAGGCCTTGTATACTTCAGAAGATAAATTGAACACTTACAACTATGTGTGGCCGCTTTCCAAGGGCAATACCCTGTTGCACATGANACACCATACTTTCCCGCAGTTAACTATGAAAAGATGATTCCCAACCTTCAGGCCTTGTATACTTCAGAAGATAAATTGAACACTTACAACTATGTGTGGCCGCTTTCCAAGGGCAATACCCTGTTGCACATGATCTATGCCTCCAACAAGCTGCAAATTGTATAATACACTTATTAACATGGTCTTAAATTTGATGTATATTAAGAAAAGAATAAGGAAAAAGCACGAACACTTTTTTACAATACATTAAGTTGTAAAACACTAGACCTATGCATAAAACTAACCAAAAGGCCACGGAGTTTGGTCGACCTTCAAAGATCCATTTCTTTTTATGCTTATTTTCCAGTAAACTTAGATTTCCTCCCAATGGAGATATTTTTTATAACCTAAAAAAATAAACAATTTAGGCAATCCAATGTGTTTGACACATCTACTAGGTATCAATGATTACAGGTATCTATTCTCTATGCCATTTTGTTCAACAAAAATTGAAAAAATACAAAAATATTTCCAAAAAGAACAGCAATTGATGAGTTTAAGCCACACCCAGCAATTCGTTGTGTAATTCAAACTTCTGAAATCGGCATCTCATCTCAGCATGCTCACAGGAAAAGAAAATACAAAAGATCCAGTTCAGGTATAAGTGACACCGTTATGAAAGAACCTATTCCCACCACCCAATTTGCAAATAAAAAATAAATGGTCAAAGGAAAAGACAAACAATAAAAATAAAACATTTACAATCAACCATGGGAGGAATAAATGGGCGATGCTACTAAATAGTACTCAACAAAATATAATAAATACTAATATAGGTTTCAAGTTCCAGTCAAATTGAATTTTCGTTCAGGCACTCAAAATCCATCTTTCCCACTCTATAGATCAAATGCATAAACTAAAAATTCCAACCACAAAAACAACAAATTTTTCAGTCAAGTAATTTCGAACAATGAGCAGCAAGATATTCTAGATTTTTAGCGAGGAATTATTTTGTTAAATGGGAAAGTTAGTCACCCTTTTCTTTTCTGAACAAATCGAAGAACTTAATGGATCGACCTTGAACTCTGGGTGACTTGACAGCGAACCGCCCGGCGACAAAGTGGTTGGTAGATCCAATTCTTCTACTTATCTTTCCTATTTGTAGTTTTTCTTAGACGATTCTCCACCTAATTTAGACAATTTGCGCACAATGCTATTATTTTCCTTATTGTTTGTTTGTGCAATAAGAAGATACAAAGATAGATTGGTTCGTCTTCATGGTCAGGTGTCTATTGTTCTCGGTGTGCTCGATCCAAATTGATTTTGGTTTTTACTTTTTTCATTTAATAATAAAAAAGGGGAAAAGAAAAGAAAAAAATACACTACGTAGGGTGGAGAAAGAGTTTCCATAATTAAGGCTTATTGCGTGTGCAACGGGAGAAAAAGAGATCTTGGTCAAACACTAGTCCTTTTGAACCTTCCAGCCAGAGCCACGAAGCTAAAGACAGACTCTTTAGTCGCTTATTACTTAGTCCCAACCAAGCAAGGCAAATTCTAATACAGATGAAGAAGCAAGGCCTCTTTTAGATTGGCAGTCGGTAGATCGAGATTGCAAGTCAGTAGAAACAAAGTGCTTTCACCTTTTGTAGTAGATTCATCTAATCTCGTCTCCCTTTCTTCACTGATAAAGAAGCTTGGCTAGTTCTTTTTCTTCAAACATTCTGTTCATCCTTTTTTCTCATTCATAAGCTAAGCTTCAACGCCCCTAGTCAGTAGGCGAGGGCTAAAAGCTGAGTGGCCATTTTCATGTTTTTATTATCGCGAGTTTAATTTGTAACTTGTGTGTTAACAATTAAATAAAATGAACCCAAATAATTTCTACTTTGATATTCTTTGTACATACAACTGATAGCCAAAAGGTACTTTGATGAAACGAAAGCTCCATTAGCCAATCATAGTGCACAGGCAAAATTTATGATTATTTCATTTATTAATAATTGCTTTATGCGAAACTTAATATAGGCATTGTTATACATACTGTCTAAGGAATTTTTCATCCAAGAGAGCACCATTTAATGCAAGAAGTCACATTTTTAGAGGTTCCTACAAATTCAATGTTTCTCTGCCTCTTGCATTTGCACTAGAACTTCTGGTTGTGCTACAACACTTTTAAATGCTTGAAACCCAAAGTTCCAAAGTAGGAATCCCGAACTGGGACATTGACTTCGCATCTAAAGGCTGAAACCACCATAGTTCTTGATAAGAAATTTCAAATGCCACCGAAAAGACTCAACTAGATGTGGAGCCAGGTTTTATGTAGGCAAGAACTAACTGTAAGTCTGCGACTGCACCATAAAAAAAACTTCAAAGGCTACAAGATGTTGAATATGATTAGTATTAATTTAACATAAAGCTCACCACTGCGCATTTCACACCAATGCCAGATCCCAAAGCTTCAAATTGTTCAGCAATCTGAATCGCTAGCTCCCTTGAAGGGGGAAAACCAAGAAAGATATATGAAAACAACAAAATTTGAACAACTACTAATGAAGGAAATGTAAACAATTAAGTTCCTTCTCAAATCAAAATTAATAATAAGATAACACACCGTGTTGGAGAAAGCACACAGGCAAAGAATGCTTGTGGAGTCTCCAAAAGAGCTTGGAGTATGGGGATTGCAAAAGCCCCAGTTTTACCGGAACCTGTTTGTGCAAGCCCAATCAGGTCCTTCCCTGGAACACATAGTTGAATCAACAATAAAAATAAGAAACGAAATGGAGAATACCATTTTAAGGGTTGAAAGGAAAAAACATGAAAACAAGAAATCCACCAGAATTTAAAAGGAACAGATATCATCTATCACAGAAACATAAAGAAAAGCGAGCTTTTCCAAAAAGATAAAAATACAAATGAAAAATACCAGAATACATAAAATAGACTTAAAGGGGCTGAACCTTCCAGTGCATGAGGAATGGCTTCAGCTTGTATCTTGGATGGGTTTTTCCACCCCAAATTATCGCAAGCCTCCACCAATTGATCGCATACTCCGAGATCTTTAAAGGATTTGACTTCTTCGTTCACTTCCGCCATTCTTACCAATCAACCTATGAAAAGAAAAATTCTCAAGATACAAAAAAGTTCACTCAAATGATGAAATTTTGTGTCTTAGAAAACTCAAACAAAAACAAAACGTAGCACTAAACCAATATCCATCCTAAAACAAGAATATTCCCTAACCATATCCATGTCCAAACCATGTTATTATGTTAATATGCCAAACCTTTTCATATTGAGACACTCATCTGCAATGCACATAATAACTAGAAAATCAATACCAATTAAGCTTAAAACAACAACTATTCATCTCAGTTGATAATATCTTCATATGTCGGAAACTAGCATCACATAAAATATAAAGTTGAAGGTTTGATTTTCTTTTCCATTGCCTCACTTTTCTTAGCAACTAAGCTATTTTTAGGACCAGCAGATAGGATTTCAAGTTCAAAATTTCAATAATTTAACTCTGAATAGCTTATGCCCCGGTTGGATTGTCGTCCAAGATGTTTTAGCCTTAGAGAGAGAGAAAGACAAACAGATCGATAGATAAGGTGAAGCTTGAACGGTCATTGTATATTTTCTGCCTATAAGAAACAGAAATTCATCAATTAAAACGGAATATACAAACATGGTGGACAGGGTAAATCCAGCCATTAGTGCAAGAAAAGAAATCCATAAATTACAACAAAAATTAAAAACACATTATCCAACATTAAACACAATTTCATTCCAATGTTGATGGATAAAAATAAAGGAAATTCCCAAAATTCTTTAGTAATGAGAACCCATAATGAACTTGAACTTTCACTCTTTCCCAAAGAAAATACTGGAGCACATCTTTCCCATAAAAAAATCTACTATTCCTTTCCAACCAAACAATCTAAAGAGGGCCAAGTCAATGGAAGCACTTTTGTTGTTTCACAAACCTCCACAAAAAAAAAAGAAGGGAAACACAGCAAGAGCAAGGGAAAATTTAATACCCACTATTGGCTATTGTGAGTGCAGGGAAAAATTTTGGGACTCTAGAAAATATTCTGGAGGCAAATTCAATCCCCAATCCCATACCCCAAACCCCTAAATAGTAACAAAACATCCCAATTCAAACTAACACAAAACAAATAAAACAGTACCAGCAAAACAATGAACTATTGTAGAGAGAGAGCTACGAAGGAGAACATGGAGAAAGAAAGGAGCATGACAGAGAGAGAAGAGGGAGCACCTCAATGAGTTTGGTTGATGGGGCTGCGGGATGTTGAAATTGCGAGGAGAATATAGTAGAATTTGGTGGTTTTTCGGTGGCGGTGGCTGCTTTTGTGCGAGTGTGAAACTCTACGTGTGTTTGTGACAAGAAAAAGAAATCAAGAGATGACGCAAAATAGACGGTAAGCTGATTTTGTGTGAGTGTGGACTGCTGTGTGTGCGCGTTTGAGCTTTGTGTGAAGATCACGAGAGACAGAGAAAGAAGAAGCGCAGGAGACGAAGAAGATGATAGGGGGAGGGTTTCATCGGGTGTTGGCAGCGAGGTATGGTTGGGGTAGGCACTTGTGGGTGAGGGGATGGGGGGTTACGTCACTGATGGAGTTGATATAGTGGTTGGAGGCAGATGGGTGGGTATGATGGTCGACCAGTGCGATGGTGGCTTTGAGGAGGAATAGGGGTTGAGAAGGTGGTGGGTTATTTATAGGTGTAAGATTGTTTGGATAGGAATTGGGGCATTTCTACGGTTGGAATAAGTTTGTCCAATGTTAAAATTATTTGGGTTATTGGTAAGGATTAATTAGTCTTTTCAGTACTTTTATTTGTGCCGTTTGCAAATTGTCGTTGAGAGAGGGTAGTGTTAGTATAAATTATCATACCTGAGGGGTTTGTATGTATTAAGGGAAAATTTCAACCACACTCCCTGTAGTTTATCATATCTTCAATAACATCCCCTCTAATTTTTAAATCTTCAATGACACCCCTATTAGATTAAAAATATTAAGTAAAATCCAATTTTACTAAATTGTCCATGATATATTTGAGGAAAAACATCATCCACACCCCCTCTAGATAAACATATTTTCAATGAGACCCCATGTAAATAAGTATATTTTCAATAAAACCCCCTCTGTTTTCTAAATTTTTTTACGTAATTAAATTCAAATTGATTAAAATTCTATTCAAGTTAATTAAATTTTATTTTTTTGCATATTAAAATTTGTGCCATTTAAAAATTATATTTTTTTACGTATTAGAATTTGGACTAATTAAAATTTTGTTTGAGCCAATTAAAAATTATTTTTAATCGACTCAAATCAAATTTTAATTAATTCGCATTGAATTTTAATCAGCCTAAATTTTAATATATAAAAATATATGAATTTTAATTGACTTAAATTTTAATTGACACAAATTTTAAAAAGAAAAAAAATATAAATTATAATCGACTCAAAAGAGAATTTTAATCGGCCCTAACAACTCGGATAGAGTTCAAATCAGCTCAAATTTTAATATGCAAAAAAAAAAAATTACTAGGCTCAATTTGTTTTTTAAAATTTACTAATTATTAAATAAAAAATTAGTATTTACTAATAAATTATTTACTAAAATTGTTATTTGTGATTTTTTTTTTTTAATTTTAACAGTTTAAATTTTAATAAAATTTTATGTAAAAAAATTACTTGAGGTTATGTAGGGGCATTTTTTGTATTTTAGATGAGTTTATTTTGTTAGAAATAATAGTTTAATGGTAGGGGGTGTTAGTGATGTTTAAATTAAACTAGAAGGGATGTCATTGAAGATTCAAAAACTAGAGGGATATCTTTGAAGATATAGTAAACTAGAGGGGTTGTCATTGAAATTTTTGCTATTAATAATAAATTATCATACCCGTGTGCTTTCTCCAACACGGTGTGTTATCCGAAACATAATTTTGCTTTGAGAAGGAACTTGATTCAACTATATCTTTCTTGGTTCCCCCCTTCAAGGGAGCTGGCGATTCAGATTGCTGAACAAATTAAAGCTTTGGGATCTGGCATGGGTGTGAAATGCGCAGTGGTTAGCTTTATGTTAAATTAATACTAATCATATTCAACATCTTGTAGCCTCTGAAGTTTTTTTTATGTTGCAGTCGCAGACTTACAGTTAGTTCTTGCCTACATAAAACCTGGCTCCACATCTAGTTGTGAGTCTTTTCGGTGGCATTTGAAATTTCTTATCAAGAACTATGGTGGTTTCAGCCTTTAGATGCGAAGTCAATGTCCCAGTTCGGGATTCCTACTTTGGAACTTTGGGTTTCAAGCATTTAAAAGTGTTGTAGCACAACCAGAAGTTCTAGTGCAAATGCAAGAGGCAGAGAAACATTGAATTTGTAGGAACCTCTAAAAATGTGACTTCTTGCATTAAATGGTGCTCTCCTGGATGAAAAATTCCTTAGACAGTATGTATGACAATGCCTATATTTAAGTTTCGCATAAAGCAATTATTAATAAATGAAATAATCATAAATTTTGTCAGTGCGCTATGAATGGCTAATGGATCCTTCGTTTCATCGAAGTACCTTTTGGCTATCAGTTGTATGTACAAAGAATATCAAAGTAGAAATTATTTGGGTTCATTTTATTTAATTGTTAACACACAAACTCCAAATTAAACTCACGATAATAAAAACATGAAAAAAGCCACTCAGCTTTTAGCGCTCGCCTATTGACTAGGGGCGTTGAACCTCACCTCATGAACGAGAAAAAATGATGAACATAATGTCTAAAGAAAAAGAACTAGCCAAGTTTCTTCACAAGTGAAGAAAGGGAGATGAGACTAGACGAATCTACTACAAGAGTTGAAAACACTTTGTTGCTACTGACTTGCAATCTCGATCTACCGATTGTCAATCTAAAAGAGGCATTACTTCTTCATCTGTATTAGAATTTGCTTTGCTTGGTTAGGACTAAGTAATAAGCGACTAAAGAATATGTCTTTAGCTTTGAGGCTCTAGTTGGAAAGTCCAAAAGGACTAGTGTTTGACCACGATCTCTTCTTCTCCCGTTGCACACGCAATAAGNTAAATACTAATATAGGTTTCAAGTTCCAGTCAAATTGAATTTTCGTTCAGGCACTCAAAATCCAGCTTTCCCACTCTATAGATCAAATGCATAAACTAAAAATTCCAACCACAAAAACAACAAATTTTTCAGTCAAGTAATTTCGAACAATGAGCAGCAAGATATTCTAGATTTTTAGCGAGGAATTATTTTGTTAAATGGGAAAGTTAGTCACCCTTTTCTTTTCTGAACAAATCGAAGAACTTAATGGATCGACCTTGAACTCTGGGTGACTTGACAGCGAACCGCCCGGCGACAAAGTGGTTGGTAGATCCAATTCTTCTACTTATCTTTCCTATTTGTAGTTTTTCTTAGACGATTCTCCACCTAATTTAGACAATTTGCGCACAATGCTATTATTTTCCTTATTGTTTGTTTGTGCAATAAGAAGATACAAAGATAGATTGGTTCGTCTTCATGGTCAGGTGTCTATTGTTCTCGGTGTGCTCGATCCAAATTGATTTTGGTTTTTACTTTTTTCATTTAATAACAAAAAAGGGGGAAAGAAAAGAAAAAAATACACTACGTAGGGTGGAGAAAGAGTTTCCATAATTAAGGCTTATTGCGTGTGCAACGGGAGAAAAAGAGATCTTGGTCAAACACTAGTCCTTTTGAACCTTCCAGCCAGAGTCACGAAGCTAAAGACAGACTCTTTAGTCGCTTATTACTTAGTCCCAACCAAGCAAGGCAAATTCTAATACAGATGAAGAAGCAAGGCCTCTTTTAGATTGGCAGTCGGTAGATCGAGATTGCAAGTCAGTAGAAACAAAGTGCTTTCACCTTTTGTAGTAGATTCATCTAATCTCGTCTCCCTTTCTTCACTGATAAAGAAGCTTGGCTAGTTCTTTTTCTTCAAACATTCTGTTCATCCTTTTTTCTCATTCATAAGCTAAGCTTCAACGCCCCTAGTCAGTAGGCGAGGGCTAAAAGCTAAGTGGCCATTTTCATGTTTTTATTATCGCGAGTTTAATTTG
>CAUOFW020002724.1:1041596-1077898 GCA_963454935.2 Ilex paraguariensis
AAGTACCTTTTGGCTATCAGTTGTATGTACAAAGAATATCAAAGTAGAAATTATTTGGGTTCATTTTATTTAATTGTTAACACACAAACTCCAAATTAAACTCACGATAATAAAAACATGAAAAAAGCCACTCAACTTTTAGCGCTCGCCTATTGACTAGGGGCGTTGAACCTCACCTCATGAACGAGAAAAAATGATGAACATAATGTCTAAAGAAAAAGAACTAGCCAAGTTTCTTCACAAGTGAAGAAAGGGAGATGAGACTAGACGAATCTACTACAAGAGTTGAAAACACTTTGTTGCTACTGACTTGCAATCTCGATCTACCGATTGTCAATCTAAAAGAGGCATTACTTCTTCATCTGTATTAGAATTTGCTTTGCTTGGTTAGGACTAAGTAATAAGCGACTAAAGAATATGTCTTTAGCTTTGAGGCTCTAGTTGGAAAGTCCAAAAGGACTAGTGTTTGACCACGATCTCTTCTTCTCCCGTTGCACACGCAATAAGTCTTAATTATGGAAACTCTTTCTCCACCCTACAACCGTATACATAGTCTATTTTTTTTTCTTTTCCCCTTTTGTGTTATTAAATGAAANCCTTAATTATGGAAACTCTTTTTCCATCCTACAACCGTATACATAGTCTATTTTTTTTTCTTTTCCCCTTTTGTGTTATTAAATGAAAAAAGTAAAAACCAAAATCAATCCGAATCGAACNTTATTTTGTTAAATGGGAAAGTTAGTCATCCTTTTCTTTTCTGAACAAATCGAAGAACTTAATGGATCGACCTTGAACTCTGGGTGNATGAAAAAAGTAAAAACCAAAATCAATCCGAATCGAACACACTGAGAACAATAAACACCTGACCATGAAGACGAATCAATCTATCTTTGTATTTTCTTATTGCGAAACAAAAAAGAAGGAAAATAATAGCATTGTGCGCAAATTGTCTGAATTAGGTGGAGAATCGTCTAAGAAAAACTACAAATAAGAAAGAAAAGTAGAAGACTNTGACTTGACAGCGAACCGCCCGGCGACAAAGTGGTTGGTAGATCCAATTCTTCTACTTATCTTTCCTATTTGTAGTTTTTCTTAGACGATTCTCCACCTAATTTAGACAATTTGCGCACAATGCTATTATTTTCCTTATTGTTTGTTTGTGCAATAAGAAGATACAAAGATAGATTGGTTCGTCTTCATGGTCAGGTGTCTATTGTTCTCGGTGTGCTCGATCCAAATTGATTTTGGTTTTTACTTTTTTCATTTAATAATAAAAAAGGGGAAAAGAAAAGAAAAAAATACACTACGTAGGGTGGAGAAAGAGTTTCCATAATTAAGGCTTATTGCGTGTGCAACGGGAGAAAAAGAGATCTTGGTCAAACACTAGTCCTTTTGAACCTTCCAGCCAGAGCCACGAAGCTAAAGACAGACTCTTTAGTCGCTTATTACTTAGTCCCAACCAAGCAAGGCAAATTCTAATACAGATGAAGAAGCAAGGCCTCTTTTAGATTGGCAGTCGGTAGATCGAGATTGCAAGTCAGTAGAAACAAAGTGCTTTCACCTTTTGTAGTAGATTCATCTAATCTCGTCTCCCTTTCTTCACTGATA
Source organism: Ilex paraguariensis (assembly GCA_963454935.2). Lineage (NCBI taxonomy): Eukaryota > Viridiplantae > Streptophyta > Magnoliopsida > Aquifoliales > Aquifoliaceae > Ilex > Ilex paraguariensis. Next base: position 1,043,205 of record CAUOFW020002724.1, read on the forward strand.
AAGAAGCTTGGCTAGTTCTTTTTCTTCAAACATTCTGTTCATCCTTTTTTCTCATTCATAAGCTAAGCTTCAACGCCCCTAGTCAGTAGGCGAGGGCTAAAAGCTGAGTGGCCATTTTCATGTTTTTATTATCGCGAGTTTAATTTGTAACTTGTGTGTTAACAATTAAATAAAATGAACCCAAATAATTTCTACTTTGATATTCTTTGTACATACAACTGATAGCCAAAAGGTACTTTGATGAAACGAAAGCTCCATTAGCCAATCATAGTGCACAGGCAAAATTTATGATTATTTCATTTATTAATAATTGCTTTATGCGAAACTTAATATAGGCATTGTTATACATACTGTCTAAGGAATTTTTCATCCAAGAGAGCACCATTTAATGCAAGAAGTCACATTTTTAGAGGTTCCTACAAATTCAATGTTTCTCTGCCTCTTGCATTTGCACTAGAACTTCTGGTTGTGCTACAACACTTTTAAATGCTTGAAACCCAAAGTTCCAAAGTAGGAATCCCGAACTGGGACATTGACTTCGCATCTAAAGGCTGAAACCACCATAGTTCTTGATAAGAAATTTCAAATGCCACCGAAAAGACTCACAACTAGATGTGGAGCCAGGTTTTATGTAGGCAAGAACTAACTGTAAGTCTGCGACTGCACCATAAAAAAAACTTCAAAGGCTACAAGATGTTGAATATGATTAGTATTAATTTAACATAAAGCTCACCACTGCGCATTTCACACCAATGCCAGATCCCAAAGCTTCAAATTGTTCAGCAATCTGAATCGCTAGCTCCCTTGAAGGGGGAAAACCAAGAAAGATATATGAAAACAACAAAATTTGAACAACTACTAATGAAGGAAATGTAAACAATTAAGTTCCTTCTCAAATCAAAATTAATAAAAAGATAACACACCGTGTTGGAGAAAGCACACAGGCAAAGAATGCTTGTGGAGTCTCCAAAAGAGCTTGGAGTATGGGGATTGCAAAAGCCCCAGTTTTACCGGAACCTGTTTGTGCAAGCCCAATCAGGTCCTTCCCTGGAACACATAGTTGAATCAACAATAAAAATAAGAAACGAAATGGAGAATACCATTTTAAGGGTTGAAAGGAAAAAACATGAAAACAAGAAATCCACCAGAATTTAAAAGGAACAGATATCATCTATCACAGAAACATAAAGAAAAGCGAGCTTTTCCAAAAAGATAAAAATACAAATGAAAAATACCAGAATACATAAAATAGACTTAAAGGGGCTGAACCTTCCAGTGCATGAGGAATGGCTTCAGCTTGTATCTTGGATGGGTTTTTCCACCCCAAATTATCGCAAGCCTCCACCAATTGATCGCATACTCCGAGATCTTTAAAGGATTTGACTTCTTCGTTCACTTCCGCCATTCTTACCAATCAACCTATGAAAAGAAAAATTCTCAAGATACAAAAAAGTTCACTCAAATGATGAAATTTTGTGTCTTAGAAAACTCAAACAAAAACAAAACGTAGCACTAAACCAATATCCATCCTAAAACAAGAATATTCCCTAACCATATCCATGTCCAAACCATGTTATTATGTTAATATGCCAAACCTTTTCATATTGAGACACTCATCTGCAATGCACATAATAACTAGAAAATCAATACCAATTAAGCTTAAAACAACAACTATTCATCTCAGTTGATAATATCTTCATATGTCGGAAACTAGCATCACATAAAATATAAAGTTGAAGGTTTGATTTTCTTTTCCATTGCCTCACTTTTCTTAGCAACTAAGCTATTTTTAGGACCAGCAGATAGGATTTCAAGTTCAAAATTTCAATAATTTAACTCTGAATAGCTTATGCCCCGGTTGGATTGTCGTCCAAGATGTTTTAGCCTTAGAGAGAGAGAAAGACAAACAGATCGATAGATAAGGTGAAGCTTGAACGGTCATTGTATATTTTCTGCCTATAAGAAACAGAAATTCATCAATTAAAACGGAATATACAAACATGGTGGACAGGGTAAATCCAGCCATTAGTGCAAGAAAAGAAATCCATAAATTACAACAAAAATTAAAAACACATTATCCAACATTAAACACAATTTCATTCCAATGTTGATGGATAAAAATAAAGGAAATTCCCAAAATTCTTTAGTAATGAGAACCCATAATGAACTTGAACTTTCACTCTTTCCCAAAGAAAATACTGGAGCACATCTTTCCCATAAAAAAATCTACTATCCCTTTCCAACCAAACAATCTAAAGAGGGCCAAGTCAATGGAAGCACTTTTGTTGTTTCACAAACCTCCACAAAAAAAAAAAGAAGGGAAACACAGCAAGAGCAAGGGAAAATTTAATACCCACTATTGGCTATTGTGAGTGCAGGGAAAAATTTTGGGACTCTAGAAAATATTCTGGAGGCAAATTCAATCCCCAATCCCATACCCCAAACCCCTAAATAGTAACAAAACATCCCAATTCAAACTAACACAAAACAAATAAAACAGTACCAGCAAAACAATGAACTATTGTAGAGAGAGAGCTACGAAGGAGAACATGGAGAAAGAAAGGAGCATGACAGAGAGAGAAGAGGGAGCACCTCAATGAGTTTGGTTGATGGGGCTGCGGGATGTTGAAATTGCGAGGAGAATATAGTAGAATTTGGTGGTTTTTCGGTGGCGGTGGCTGCTTTTGTGCGAGTGTGAAACTCTACGTGTGTTTGTGACAAGAAAAAGAAATCAAGAGATGACGCAAAATAGACGGTAAGCTGATTTTGTGTGAGTGTGGACTGCTGTGTGTGCGCGTTTGAGCTTTGTGTGAAGATCACGAGAGACAGAGAAAGAAGAAGCGCAGGAGACGAAGAAGATGATAGGGGGAGGGTTTCATCGGGTGTTGGCAGCGAGGTATGGTTGGGGTAGGCACTTGTGGGTGAGGGGATGGGGGGTTACGTCACTGATGGAGTTGATATAGTGGTTGGAGGCAGATGGGTGGGTATGATGGTCGACCAGTGCGATGGTGGCTTTGAGGAGGAATAGGGGTTGAGAAGGTGGTGGGTTATTTATAGGTGTAAGATTGTTTGGATAGGAATTGGGGCATTTCTACGGTTGGAATAAGTTTGTCCAATGTTAAAATTATTTGGGTTATTGGTAAGGATTAATTAGTCTTTTCAGTACTTTTATTTGTGCCGTTTGCAAATTGTCGTTGAGAGAGGGTAGTGTTAGTATAAATTATCATACCTGAGGGGTTTGTATGTATTAAGGGAAAATTTCAACCACACTCCCTGTAGTTTATCATATCTTCAATAACATCCCCTCTAATTTTTAAATCTTCAATGACACCCCTATTAGATTAAAAATATTAAGTAAAATCCAATTTTACTAAATTGTCCATGATATATTTGAGGAAAAACATCATCCACACCCCCTCTAGATAAACATATTTTCAATGAGACCCCATGTAAATAAGTATATTTTCAATAAAACCCCCTCTGTTTTCTAAATTTTTTTACGTAATTAAATTCAAATTGATTAAAATTCTATTCAAGTTAATTAAATTTTATTTTTTTGCATATTAAAATTTGTGCCATTTAAAAATTATATTTTTTTACGTATTAGAATTTGGACTAATTAAAATTTTGTTTGAGCCAATTAAAAATTATTTTTAATCGACTCAAATCAAATTTTAATTAATTCGCATTGAATTTTAATCAGCCTAAATTTTAATATATAAAAATATATGAATTTTAATTGACTTAAATTTTAATTGACACAAATTTTAAAAAGAAAAAAAATATAAATTATAATCGACTCAAAAGAGAATTTTAATCGGCCCTAACAACTCGGATAGAGTTCAAATCAGCTCAAATTTTAATATGCAAAAAAAAAAAATTACTAGGCTCAATTTGTTTTTTAAAATTTACTAATTATTAAATAAAAAATTAGTATTTACTAATAAATTATTTACTAAAATTGTTATTTGTGATTTTTTTTTTTTAATTTTAACAGTTTAAATTTTAATAAAATTTTATGTAAAAAAATTACTTGAGGTTATGTAGGGGCATTTTTTGTATTTTAGATGAGTTTATTTTGTTAGAAATAATAGTTTAATGGTAGGGGGTGTTAGTGATGTTTAAATTAAACTAGAAGGGATGTCATTGAAGATTCAAAAACTAGAGGGATATCTTTGAAGATATAGTAAACTAGAGGGGTTGTCATTGAAATTTTTGCTATTAATAATAAATTATCATACCCGTGTGCTTTCTCCAACACGGTGTGTTATCCGAAACATAATTTTGCTTTGAGAAGGAACTTGATTCAACTATATCTTTCTTGGTTCCCCCCTTCAAGGGAGCTGGCGATTCAGATTGCTGAACAAATTAAAGCTTTGGGATCTGGCATGGGTGTGAAATGCGCAGTGGTTAGCTTTATGTTAAATTAATACTAATCATATTCAACATCTTGTAGCCTCTGAAGTTTTTTTTATGTTGCAGTCGCAGACTTACAGTTAGTTCTTGCCTACATAAAACCTGGCTCCACATCTAGTTGTGAGTCTTTTCGGTGGCATTTGAAATTTCTTATCAAGAACTATGGTGGTTTCAGCCTTTAGATGCGAAGTCAATGTCCCAGTTCGGGATTCCTACTTTGGAACTTTGGGTTTCAAGCATTTAAAAGTGTTGTAGCACAACCAGAAGTTCTAGTGCAAATGCAAGAGGCAGAGAAACATTGAATTTGTAAGAACCTCTATAAATGTGACTTCTTGCATTAAATGGTGCTCTCCTGGATGAAAAATTCCTTAGACAGTATGTATGACAATGCCAATATTTAAGTTTCGCATAAAGCAATTATTAATAAATGAAATAATCATAAATTTTGTCAGTGCGCTATGAATGGCTAATGGATCCTTCGATTCATCGAAGTACCTTTTGGCTATCAGTTGTATGTACAAAGAATATCAAAGTAGAAATTATTTGGGTTCATTTTATTTAATTGTTAACACACAAACTCCAAATTAAACTCACGATAATAAAAACATGAAAAAAGCCACTCAACTTTTAGCGCTCGCCTATTGACTAGGGGCGTTGAACCTCACCTCATGAACGAGAAAAAATGATGAACATAATGTCTAAAGAAAAAGAACTAGCCAAGTTTCTTCACAAGTGAAGAAAGGGAGATGAGACTAGACGAATCTACTACAAGAGTTGAAAACACTTTGTTGCTACTGACTTGCAATCTCGATCTACCGATTGTCAATCTAAAAGAGGCATTACTTCTTCATCTGTATTAGAATTTGCTTTGCTTGGTTAGGACTAAGTAATAAGCGACTAAAGAATATGTCTTTAGCTTTGAGGCTCTAGTTGGAAAGTCCAAAAGGACTAGTGTTTGACCACGATCTCTTCTTCTCCCGTTGCACACGCAATAAGCCTTAATTATGGAAACTCTTTTTCCATCCTACAACCGTATACATAGTCTATTTTTTTTTCTTTTCCCCTTTTGTGTTATTAAATGAAAAAAGTAAAAACCAAAATCAATCCGAATCGAACACACTGAGAACAATAAACACCTGACCATGAAGACGAATCAATCTATCTTTGTATTTTCTTATTGCGAAACAAAAAAGAAGGAAAATAATAGCATTGTGCGCAAATTGTCTGAATTAGGTGGAGAATCGTCTAAGAAAAACTACAAATAAGAAAGAAAAGTAGAAGACTTGGATCTACCAACCACTTTGTCGTGGGGGGATTTGCTGTCAAGTCACCCAGAGTTCAAGGTCGATCCATTAATTTCTTCGATTTGTTCAGAAAAGAAAAGGGTGACTAACTTTCCCATTTAACAAAATACTTCCTCGCTAAAAATCTAGAATATCTTGCTGCTCNCCACTATAGTTTATCATATCTTCAATAATATCCCCTCTAATTTCTAAATCTTCAATGACACCCCTATCAGATTAAAAATATTAAGTAAAATCCAATTTTACTAAATTGTCCATGATATATTTGAGGACAAACTTCATTCACACCCCCTCTAGATAAATATATTTTCAATGAGACCCCATGTAAATAAGTATATTTTCAATAAAACCCCTTCTGTTTTCTAAATTTTTTTACGCAATTAAATTCAAATTGATTAAAATTCTATTCAAGCTAATTAAATTTTATTTTTTTGCATATTAAAATTTGTACCATTTAAAAATTATATATTTTTATGTATTAGAGTTTGGACTAATTAAAATTTTGTTTGAGGCAATTAAAAATTATTTTTAATCGACTCAAATCAAATTTTAATTAATTCGCATTGAATNCTTGGATCTACCAACCACTTTGTCGTGGGGGGATTTGCTGTCAAGTCACCCAGAGTTCAAGGTCGATCCATTAAGTTCTTCGATTTGTTCCGAAAAGAAAAGGGTGACTAACTTTCCCATTTAACAAAATACTTCCTCGCTAAAAATCTAGAATATCTTGCTGCTCATTGTTCGAAATTACATGACTGAATTTTTTTTTGTTTTTGTAGTTGAAATTTTTAGCTTATGCATTTGATCTATAGAGTGGAAAAGATGAATTTTGAGTGTAGAACGAAAATTCAATTTGACTGGAACTTAAAACCTATATTAGTATATATTATATTTTGTTGAGTACTATTTAGTAGCATCGCCCATTTATTCCTCCCATGGTTGATTGTAATTGTTTTATTTTTATAGTTTGTCTTTTCTTTTGACCATTTATTTTTTATTCTCAAAAATATAAAATAAAACATACTGAAATTATCAGACANAGCTCAAATTTTAATATGCAAAAAAAAAAATTTAATAGGCTCAATTTGTTTTTTAAAATTTACTAATTATTAAATAAAAAATTAGTATTTACTAATAAATTATTTACTAAAATTGTTATTTGTGATTTTTTTTTTTNATTTTTTTTTGTTTTTGTAGTTGAAATTTTTAGCTTATGCATTTGATCTATAGAGTGGAAAAGATGAATTTTGAGTGTAGAACGAAAATTCAATTTGACTGGAACTTAAAACCTATNAAGTGGCCATTTTCATGTTTTTATTATCGCGAGTTTAATTTGTAACTTGTGTGTTAACAATTAAATAAAATGAACCCAAATAATTTCTACTTTGATATTCTTTGTACATACAACTGATAGCCAAAAGGTACTTCNCTGAAATTTTTTTTGTTTTTGTGGTTGAAATTTTTAGCTTATGCATTAGATCTATAGAGTGGGAAAGATGAATTTTGAGTGTAGAACGAAAATTCAATTTGACTGGAACTTAAAACCTATATTAGTATATATTATATTTTGTTGAGTACTATTTAGTAGCATCGCCCATTTATTCCTCCCATGATTGATTGTAATTGTTTTATTTTTATAGTTTGTCTTTTCTTTTGACCATTTATTTTTTATTCTCAAAAATATAAAATAAAACATACTGAAATTATCAGACAGCTGCTTAATACTTCAATTGTCTTGAGGAAGCCATAGTTGAGTTGGAAGCTAAGGGCAGCTACATACTTTTTTCCAGTTATGCCGGAGCCTATTTGCAGTCGTTTTAGAGATTCTTTTTTTTTTTTTTGAAAAACAAAAAAGATTATTTGGTTATCATCAAATGATTCTGGCCAGCTTCTTTGGGTTTTTGACCAAGCTTGTGGTGCTTGTCTCAATTTCGGTCATTTTGATAATGTCCATATTAGATTTTTTGGGAAATGATTACTTCGGCAATTTGGCAGACTCGTCTGCAGCTGGGTTCCTTCCGCTTCCCTTTTCTCAAAAGAAAAAGGAAACCAAAGGCTTCGGAGGTTATGGATAGTGAGAGGAAGATGTACTAGTTGTAGTTCTGTTTTTCTCAGATGGTCCTTGGAAATAGCTAGCTCTCTAAAAGCCTCCCCTCTTCTCTGTCAGAATATTGAGGTACACTGGTTCTTCTTCTTTTTTTTGTAATCTATTATTATTCGTTTCGATACAGACGAAGGTAAAAGCAAACAAGGCAGAACAGTGGAAGATAAGGAAACATCTTTGATCTCAAAGGAAAAATATCCATATGTTTTTTCTTTTCTTTCTAAATCAGCCACATCAGTTTGTGCTTATTTTTCATGATGCAGAGCATTCTATGAACATTTTAGAAAAGAGTGGGTTAGAAATAAATGTAATTTTTAATTCATTTTTAACTAAAGTTAACGATGNCAAAGAAAATACTGGAGCACATCTTTCCCATAAAAAAATCTACTATTCCTTTCCAACCAAACAATCTAAAGAGGGCCAAGTCAATGGAAGCACTTTTGTTGTTTCACAAACCTCCACAAAAAAAAAAGAAGGGAAACACAGCAAGAGCAAGGGAAAATTTAATACCCACTATTGNCGATGAGACATTTTTTGGACATTTTAAGATGGCGACACGTGTACTCGGTATCAAAGAAATACTCTCTGCTGTGATCACGACACGTGCTCGTCGGATCATGATCCCTCTTTCCCTGAGGAGGGCACTATGCATAAGGATCTATGACGCCGGTATGCACGGGGCGACACGTATTCCTCGGTCGAATTTGTGGGGTACATCGGCCCCTAACTGTACTAGGCCCTCGGTACCGAGGTGTACCCACTACATCGGCGTTCGGTTCCTACAGGGTTATTGATAGACAGGTCATCAGCCTGGGCTAGGCTAGATTAGCCATCATGACCTGGTCTTACCTATATGGTGTCAGAACGCACAGGAAAATAGAAGACTCAACCAAAGGGGAGCTGGCATGTGGCGTACTGTGTCAGATTAGAGTCAAAAAGATCGGAATACCCTTGCTGACACACGACTTGGGAAAGCAAGTATTTAATGCACATTTCCCTTGATGAGACAACATTTAATGCATGAAGACCCAGAAGTGAAAGACAATGAATGTTCCTGTGACTGAGCATTTAATATATCTCTGCCGAGTGAAGATCATTAAACGCTCAACAGACCGAGGGTGATGCATTGGATTGCTCGGGGTTCCGAGCAGTTAAGAAAGAGGTCATTTCTCCTAAAAACTATTGTGCACGTTATCCACCTTTAATGATCATCTGCTGACCATACTGACAGTAATCATGAGTTTTTAAGGTATAAATACTCCTCACAAAACGTATGACGAGGTATGCAAAAACCTATTCTCAAACTTATACGTAGTGTTTTCTTCTTCTCCTCTCTCAAAAAACTGACTTGATCATCGGAGGAGATACGCCGAAAAACATTCCGGCGCCCCCTTAACTCGTTTTTCTCTGTTCCAGGAATCTCCCTTAGCCTTACAGGACCACCCCGGTGACCCACAAAAGTCACCCATTACCGTTACAGGCTACCACCGGTCCTCACACTCTGTTCCAAACAACAAGGTTGACCATTTGATTGACTGACTCATGTTCACCACGGAAAAGATCTGTTCTCATGTATATATTGTGCAAGATCCTGCATGCACAATCTGGCGCCGTCTGTGGAAAACGACTAGTTTTCCTAGTTTTTTCTCTAGAAAGAACAGTGATCATGGTGAATACTCAGTGAACTTGGAGACCTCAGAAGACATCCCTTTGGGGTGGAAACTGATCTCAGAGCTCGATTGGAATCCAGGAGAAAGGGCAGGGCTGTCCGGGATGATGCTGAAGACGAGACCGTGCAATCACCTTTTATCAGGGATATTCGAGAGATGGAGGTACCAAAGAAGTTCGTCGTGTCAAAATTTAAAACTTACGATGGGCGATCAGATCCCAAAGCTCACCTCAGGCAATACAAGTAAATGATGTCCCTGTATCATTCGGACCAACAACTCCTCTGCCGAGTGTTTTCCATGAGCTTGGGAGATTCCACGATAAAGTGGTTTGAGGCTCTCCCCCCCAACAGCATTGGATCATGGAAGGAGTTAACGAGGCAGTTTCTAGCCCGATTCATTACGGGGAGTAAGCAGCCTAAAAACGTTGAATCATTAATGACGCTTAGGCGGAGGGAATCCGAAATCCTTCGCCAGTACACCATCCGGTACTGGAAAGAGGTTAATGAGGTAAAAGAGTGTTTGGAAGTCATGGCAGCGGCATCTTTCAGGCTTGGCTTGGCATGGCAAGGGACACGGACCTGTACCGATCCCTGACTAAAAAGACTCTCTTAGATATGGGCGAGTTGATGGCCCGGATAAACAAATACTCTAGGATCAAGGACGAAATGGGAGCAGCAAAGGCAGAAACCCCCCACCTAAGAGAAAAGAAAGGGAGCAGGAGGACACTTCTCAAAAGGGGCTGGTACCCTTTCTGGGGGGGTCATTCAAAGGTGTTTACACTATGTTCAAAGAACCCATTTACAAGTTGCTCCATAAAGATCAAGCATGGGCCGTTCTTCAAGTGGCCGCCCAGGATGCAGAGCGATTCCTCCACCCGTGATCAAAAGGTCAAGTGTTCTTATCACTGAGATTTTGGCCATCGCACCAAAAATTATAGAGTATACAAATCTTTCTTGGAAAGGCTGGTCCAGGACGATTATTTAAAAGAGTACATAGAACCCAAGTCAGAAGAGCGACGCGGTCCTGCCCTGGCCGTGGAGCAAGACAATGTCATAGACGTGATCCATGTATGTCTACTGGATCGCCCAACGTCCAAGGAGCTTGAGTCCAAACTCAAGAGAATAGCCTTTACGAGAAAGATTGTCGAGAGTGATGGGGGGACCGCCTAGCAAAAGGACCAGGATTGACGAGCTAGGCATCACGTTCTCCGACGCGGACTTAGTAGGCATGGTGACTCCCCATAGCGACACCTTGATCATAACCTTGAAGATAGGCAAGTTCGACGTCAAGAGGGTGTTGGTGGACTCCGGGAGTTCTTCGGAAGTGATGTACTCAGACACTTTAAAGCGGATGGCCTTTGGCCTCAAGGACCTTACCAAGGTCAGGACGCCCCTCGTCGGATTTAATGGCTCATTCGCCCTGTCCGTAGGCAAAATCACATTGTCAGTTGTCACAGGTCCCTTCACCATCAATATGGGGTTTGTCGTGATTGATACAGACTCTCCCTATAATGTGATCATGGGGCGAGTATGGTTGCATGCGCTGGGAGCGGTGCACTCCACTTATCACCAAAAATTAAAATTGGCTACGCCAGAAGGGATCATAGAGATCCGAGGGGACCAAGCGTCTGTAAAAAACTATTTTTACTCAGCTGTAAGAGTGGGAGTTTTTACCCAAGAGAAGGGGCGCGCCCTGGAAGAGTTCCTGGAAAAATAGAAATCATAGTCCGGGCGTCTAGGAATGGATGACCCCCGGACTGACCCGACGGAACAATCGGTGGAGGACCTCCGAAAGGTGCCCTTCGTGGATAGTGAAGAGGAAAGGTACTTTTTGATTAAAACTGCAATGCCCATAGCCAAACAGGAGGAGATGATTGACTTCTTGAGGGAAAATACAGACGTGTTCGTTTGGAGTGCAATTGAGATGAAGGGAGTGGACGCCGAAATAATCATGCACAAGCTGCATGTTGACCCGGCGCATAAGCCAGTAAAGCAGAAGCCACGACACATGGCGTCACACCATGCCTGGGCGGTTAACGAGGAAATCGATAAACTCTTGGAGGCCAATACCATCCGAGAAGTACAATTCCCAGAGTGGCTGTCTAACACGGTTTGTGCAAAGAAAAAAGGTGGAAAATGGCGTGTCTACGTAGACTTCACTGATCTAAACAAGACGTGTCCCAAGGACGACTACCCCCTGCCAAAAGGTGGACCAGTTAGTGGATGCCACTGCCGGATATCAACGTATGGACTTCTTGGATGCCTGAGCATGATATCATCAGATCCCTCTCCATCTCCCGGATCAAGAAAAGACGACGTTTATCACTCCAAGTAGGGTTTACTGCTACAAAGTGATGTCATTTGGGCTGAAGAACGCCGGGGCAACATACCAGAGACTGATGAATTGGATGTTTAAAAGACAGATCGGCAACACCATGAAGGTCTACATTGATGATATGTTGGTAAAGAGCAAACAAAGTTGTGACCACTTGGTGGATTTGACGGATACCTTCTCCACCCTCAGGGAGTATGGGTTGAAGTTGAATGTCGCGAAGTGTGTTTTTGGAGTGGAGTCAGGTAAATTTCTCTGATATCTGATAAGTCAACGAAAAGTCGAAGCTAACCCAGATCAGATTCAAGTGATCCTAGACGTTTGGAGCCCCCGAACAGTCCAAGAAGTCCAAAAGCTCACAGGGATGTTGGCAGCACTTAACCGTTTCGTCTTGCGCTCATTGGACAAATGCAAACCTTTTTCTGGGGCCATCAAGGGGGCCGGGAAGGATACATGGACCCAAGAGTGTGAAGACGCCCTAACAGGAATCAAAGAATACCTCAGGGCTCTCCCGTCCCTGTCCAGGGGGAAACGCTCTTCTTGTACTTATCTGTATCAGAATTTGCCGTTAGCGGGGTACTAATTCGTGAGCATGAGCACCGCCAGAAGTCGATTTATTACACAGGCAAGGTGCTACTGGACATGGAGACAAGATACCTCCCCCTGGAGAAACTCGCTCTATCCCTGATCACAACTGCGAGAAAACTAAGGTATTATTTTCAGGCACACCTAATTACTGTTATTACCGATCAGCCTTTAAAGGCCATTTTGAGGAAGACAGACCTCTCTGGAAGGATTTCCAAGTGGGCAGTAGAGTTGGGAGAACACGACATTCATTTCAAACTTTGAACCGCTATAAAGGGTCAGGTATTAGCGGACTTCATAGCAGAGTTTTTCGGAAAACCTCCCATCCCGGAAAGGCCACCTCTCGGCATAACATCCCCGAAAAATTATAAGCGACCGCCATGGCTTTTATGTGTAGACGGTTCCTCCAACAGTAAAGGGTCCGAAATCGGTATCTTGCTAGTCTCTCCAGATGGGATGGTCGCCGAGCAGACCGTTCTGCTGAGATTTAAAGCACCCAATAATGAAATCGAGTATGAGGCCCTCATCTCAGGGCTTCGGTTAGCCGAGGTGACAGGAGTTACAGACTTGGTTGTACAGTGCGATTCTATGTTGGTAGTCAACCAGGTTAACGGAGAGTTTGATACAAGGCACCCTAGGATGAAGGCTTACCATCACGAGGCGACAACTGTAATCCACAAGTTCAAAAAGATTGAGATCAAGCAAGTATCCCAAGACAAGAACGCGCATGCCGATGCCCTGACTTGCCTAGCCTCGGCACTGGATTCCTCTCTGCTGCGCAGAATCACCATAGAGTATCTTCCCACTTACAGTATAGATAAAGCTCTTGAGGCGATGGCCGTCCAGGAATCACACAAGTTGCCTAGCTGGATTGATCATTTTCTCAGATTTCTGGTGACAAGAGACCTCACGAAGTGTTCGAAGGAAGCCAGAAAGATAAAACTCAAAGCCCTGTGATTTTGGGTCTCCCCGGATCAGAAGCTATACCAAAGGTTGTTCTCAGGACCTTATCTACTATGCGTCCAGGAAGATCTGGTGGAAGACCTCCTCTATGAGGTACATGAAAGAATATGCGGGGGGCGATCCATGGTACACCGCATCATGTCTCAAGGATATTGGTGGCCGCCAATGCAAAGGGACGCGCATGCATATGTCCAGAAATGCGACCAATATCAGAGGTTCTCTCCGGCAATCAAACAGCCTACGGGGGACTTGCACCCCTTAACTAGTCCTTGGTCATTCGCCTAGTGGGGGCTCGACTTGGTTGGACCCTTGCCTAAGGCTCCTGAAAACAAGAAGTTACTCATTGTGGCAACGGATTACTTCACCAAGTGGGTTGAGGCGGAGCCATTGACTCACATCCGTGACATAGATACTAAAAAGCTTGTTTGGGGAAACATGATCATCAGATTTGGGATTCCCCAAGCACTTGTATTAGATAACGGGACTTAGTTCACAGACGGACGTTTCAAATCCTTTTGCGAGCAACTTAGGATCCGTAATTTCTATTCCATCCCTGCCTACCCCCAAGCCAATGAGCAAGAGAAGCCTTCAACAAAATGATTGTCAATGAGATCAAGAAGAGATTGGAGAAAGCTAAGAGAAGTGGATGGATGAATTATTGAACATTTTATGGGCATATAGGACCACCCCTCCGGCCTCGACCGGGAAAATTTCTTACTCTCTGACTTACGGGATGAAAACAATCATACCTCTAGAAGTGGGGCTCCCAACCATAAGGACGCAAGCCTTCGACACAGGGGGCAACGACCATAAACTTGGCCTAGATTTGGATTGACAGAGGAAAGAAGGGAAATAGCCACCTTGAGAGTAGCCAAGTATCGGAAAAAGATTTTTCGACTTCACAACAAAAGAGTCAAGGCTCGGGAGTTTCAAATCGGCGATCTGGTCCTCAGATGGATAAATGCCAATACCCGTGACCCAGCAGAAGGGAAAATGGGACCTAATTGGGAAGGACCTTACAAAGTGGTATCTGTAGGAGGCTCCGGATCATATAGATTAGAAAATATGAGAGGGAAACCTGTAATACGACCTTGGAATGTGATAAATCTAAAGAAGTACTATTTTTGAGTGTTAATTCCCTCAATGCTTATCAATAGCTAAATTACAAGGGTAAGGCCCTGGAGGCAGAGTTCAAGGACTCCTATCCCCTGAAGGAAAAATAGGAGCAAGCCTCCCAGAAGGGTAAGGCCCTGAGGGCAGAGTTCAAGGACTCCTGCCCCCGAAGGAAAAACAGGAGCAAGCCTTCTGGAAGGGTAAGACCTTAGAGGCAGAGTTTAAGGACTCCTGCCTCCGAATGAAAAATAGGAGCAAGCCTCTTAGAAGGGTAAAGCCCTAGGGATAGAATTCAAAGACTCCTGCCCCCAAAGGAAAAACAGGATCAAGTCTCCTAGAATGATAAGTCCCTAGAGACAGAGTTCAAAGACTCCTGCCTCCGAATGAAAAGAAGGAATAAACTTCCACAAAGGGTGAGACCCCGCAGGTGCGTACAATCCTTAGCAATGATGAAACTGAACCAATCAGGCGGGCCAGCCAAATTGCTCCCCAGGTGTCGGAGCTATCAAGGTCTTTCAAACAAAAAAAAAGAGAGAAAATGCACGTAATGAAATGCAAGTACTCATAAAAAGTAAGCTTCACTTCAAAAGAGGGGCTTTGCATCCTCGAGAGCTACAAGAGAGAAAAGTACAGTTCAAAGAAAGAAAAAAGTTTTCATTTGACCCGGGCATCTCCAACTCATTGCTACAAGGCGAATCAACGCAAAAGGGTTGAGTAGCTTCGAGAGCAGGTAGAGCTAGGATTAAATCAGCAGTAGGAAGAGTCTGAGGAATATTGTGGTCGGGGGCTAAGTCCGACAGAACCTCGTTGGATGGAACCAATCACCACCTCGGGCGGGTCTGCCAAAATTTACGTCGGCGTTGGAGTTGCACTCTCGACAGCAATCTCAGCCTCGGCCTGCGTCATCTTTGTTGATGGCACGTAACGGTGCATCTGGAAGAATGAGGAGTCTAGAAGAACACCAACAGCCCAGAGCGCCTCATCCCACCCCTTCTTGAATAACTCCTTGTTGTTCTCCTCGAGGGCAGGCAGCACGTCGTCGGCAAACTCCTCTCGGACTTCCTGTTCTCTGCCTCAGCCCTGATCCTGTCCAGCTATTGGGTTAGAGCCAGACAGTTCTCCTCTGACCCTACTGCCCTCTCCTCTATCATAGAGAGCAGCTGCGTCTGCTGCGTGATCCTTTTCTCAGCGTCGGCCAAGGCAGTACTTAGCTTTTCAGCGCCGATCTTCGCCAATTCGCTATCCTTGAGGAGTTGCTCAATCTGAGCAGCCTGTCCCGCGAGGGTGGAGTCCCTGGCAGCTACATCCTCCTTAGCACTGGCCAGGGCTCCCTCAGCTTCTTCCTTATGTTCTTGGATCGGCTGAAGGTCCATCTTAGCTGTATGATATCGTGCAACAATTATGAAAATCTGTTGGGTGGCCTATGAAGGAAAGAACTTGTCAATTAAAAGTAACACGACAAGAAAAGATTGAAGCAAAGATGAACTTACCACTACGGAATTCTGAATGATGGAACGGAATAACGTGTTCGTTGTCCGCCCCCTATGAGCCTCCATGTCAGCCTCGAAATGGAGCGTCTCGCTCACTGCGTTGGCGACATGGGGGTCCTGCAGAATGAAATCATCGACCCTGATCACCCGGTTTATATGATCAGTGGCCTGAGGATTCCACTCTGCAGCTTCTACCGTCTGCGGAGAGGGAGTTGGAGTCCGCCTCTGCTGCTGTTGCCGCTGTTGCTTTTGTTACTGCCTTTGCTGCGGCTGTTGTTGTTGGGGTGAAGGGGGTAACCCACGACCTCTCCCATTTGGCTGTTGAGCGGAGGGGGCCCTAGATCCCTTGCCCGGGCCGTTGTGTCTTTGCTTGGTCCTTCTCTCCTCCTCGACTTAAGGATCTCGATCCTGCACTTGACCCTGACCAGTGGGCCTCGGAGGCGGGGGGTTGGTGCTGGTACTTGTTGATGAGGTGTTACTGGTTGACCCCCGTCCTCTCCCGGCGGCAAGGGCCTGCCTCTGCCTCAAGAATCCCAGGTCGATGTGAGGCATGTGCGACATGGCTACCTTGAAGGCGTCCTCTGCGTCTAGGGACTGAAGGATGTGGAAGTCAGACCACGAATCTCTCCCTAAAGTCCCCACCTCAGCGTGCGAAGGAACCAAAGCCTCTCTGGCCCCGAACTCCTCAACTTCAAGGACACCCTTTACTTCCGCCTCGGTAGCCCCGTCGGGGTCTTCCTCCAAGTTCTCTTCGGCCTCTTGTTACGTAGCTTGATCGAAGAGTTCAGACCACCGCGAAGGCTCGAAAGGCTGGGGGAGCTATAAGAACTTTTTATACCCAAGAGTGTAGTTCAAGAGGATGTGAGTAGCCCCGCCGAACCCGTCGTCGCCAACAAATCTCCAAACAGTGACAAGGTCAGCAAAGTTTACCAAAGACCGAGGAGGAGGGGCAACTTCCCGGGCAGGGACGTCTGCACAAGAAAGAATGTTATTAACACTTCTAAAAAATCCTAAGAACAAAAATAGTAGACTCGGAGAAGCCAACCTACTTGTCGTTCTCCATTCAAAAGGGCACATCAGGCCACTGTACTCAGGACCGGTCCCCTGCTGCCAGTATCCATTGAAGATCAGAAGGCCATCCTTGTATCTTTTGTTCGAGTCAGGGAGGTGAGTTACAAGGTATATGGAGGGATCCCTAGCTTTGAGGTAGAAATTCTGCTGAGGCATGACTCTCAACAGGGAGTAGCAAAAAAGGATATCGTTGAGCCCAACGTTTACCCCGAGACAGTTGTTAAGCTCTAAGACCCCCATTATTATCCTAAATACGTTAAGGCAACACTGCCCTAGGAAGAGTTTGAAATGGGCAAGGAACTGGAGGAGTATAGGAGGTAGGGGGAATCTAATTCCACCCTTTATGATTGCCTTGGTGAAAAATGACATCTCATTCTCGGCCCCCGATAGTACGGTTATGCAAAACTGGGTCGTACTCATCTATACCTACGTTTGGAGGAATGTGGTATCGAGCCCTAAACCTATTAATCTACTTCTCTCCCTTCACTTTGTACTTCCCTGGCCTCGAGGAACTGGCCTGAGGATCCTCGGTGATAGGCCAACGTTGGGGCATCTCCAAAGAAGATAAAAACTAAAGAGGAAGGACAATTTTTTTTTTTTTAACTAAGATCCCCTAGGGGTTTCCTGAAGGTTGGTCACACAATGACAACCAGGAACACCTCCGGTTATCGGGGAATAAAAAAATAAACTTAGAAAGACGAAAAGAAGGGAGATACAAGGACTCACCAGAACGCGAACGAAGGTTTCTAGAGGGATCGGAGTTGTTCCTCTCTCCAGAAGGTTTAGAAGCAAGAGGGTGTTTGTTGGACTAAACTCCGGTGATGACTGACTGGTAGACGACGTGACTAAAGGGGGTCTCCGATGAAGTTTTTAGGCGAAAGCTCTCTGAGTTCGAAATAGCAAAAGTGTGGGGAAGAGAGAGAGAGAGTCCGTTTATATAGTACTCATCCCCATCATTGGGCACGAAGCACGAAGAGATGCATTTAATGCGCGCGACCTCCTAAGCAGGGGAAAGCGACTAGAGGCAATGATGAAGTGATTGAGGTAGTTGTAAAACCCTTCGTCTCCTTACAACGAGTATTTTCGGCGTCAGAAGATCGAAGGCTGGGGGCAGTTGATGAGATATTTTATGGATACTCCAAGATAGCGACACGTATACTCGGTGTCAAATAAATACTCTCTGTTGTAATCATGACACGTGCTCGTCGGATCATGATCCCTCTTCCCCCGAGGAGGGTACTATGCATAAAGATCTACGATGCCGGTATGTACGGGGCGACACGTATTTATCGGTCGAATTTGGGGGGTACATCGGCCCCTAACCGTACTAGGCCCTCGGCATCGAGGTGTACCCACTACATCGGTGTTCTGTTCCTGCAGGGTTATTGATAGACAGGTCATCAGCCTGGGCTAGGCTAGATTAGCCATCATGACCTGGTCTTACCTAGATGGTGTCAGGACGTACAGGAAAACAGAAGACTCAACCAAAGGGGAGCTGACACGTGGCGTACTGTGTCAGATCAGAGTCAAAAAGACCAGAATGCCCCTTGCTGACACACGACTTGGAAAAGTAAGTATTTAATGCACTTTTTCCTTGATGAGACATCATTTAATGTGTGAAGACTCGAAAGTGAAAGACAATGAATGTTCCTGCGACTGAGCATTTAATATATCCCTGCCGAGTGAAGGTCATTAAACGCTCAACAGACCGAGGGTGATGCATTGGATTGCTCGGGGTCCCGAGCAGTTAAGGAAGAGGTCATTTCTCCTAAAAACTAGTGTGCACGTTACCCACTTCTAATGATCACCTACTGACCGTACTGACAGCAATCATGAGTTTTTTAGGTATAAATACTCCTCATAAAACGCATGACGAGATATGCAAAAACCTTTTTTCAAATTTATACACAGTATTTTCTTCTTTCCCTCTTTCAAAGAACTGACTTGATCGTCGGAGGGGATACGTCGAAAAACACTGTGGCGTCCTCCTAACTCATTTTTCTCTGTTCCAGGAATCTCTCTTAGCTTTACAGGACCACCCTAGTAACCCGTGTTCATCACGAAAGAGATCTATTCTCGTATTTATATTATACAAAATCCTGCACGCAATTAAAATGAATTGAGCGATTGCATTACATAAGTAAACTCGTCGGTATCCGCTTGTGAGACAAAAAGCCCACCTAAAAACCAACTTGAACTATGCGAAAAGAGGGTTAGGTGAGGGAGTCTAGTGGGTATGGCCCACTGCCATGGTCTCTCTCCTAATCACTATGTCCACATCAAAAAAAAAAAAAAAAAAGAGAGAGGGAGTGTGAGAGAGAAAAGAGTAAATTTTAAGCGACGTGCAAATTTAATAAAAAATTATATCAAAAAAAAAAGATAAATAATATTTATTAAGAATGTATAATATTTTATTGGAAAATATTATACTAAACTTTGGTGATGTGCACATGTACTAAATTTTGAAAAAATTGAATATTTATTTGTGACAAAATTAATTCATGAAATTCAATTAATAATCTAACATAAATGTAAATGTAATCATAATAATTTATGATCAGGTGATGCCATTATCGATTAAGCCAGAGGGTAGTTGGGTCACTTCACATCGGCAGGTGGCATGGTTGGTTTGGTTGTATCGCCCTCCTATCTATCTGAACGCCCCTATCAAGCGAGAGAGAGCACAACACAACGGTGTGTAGGTAGGTGAAAATAGAGTTCACAGAGAGAACGAACGAACGACCGACCGAACAAAGAGAGCTAACAATGGATTCAGATTTTGGGATAGCGAGAGAATTGTCCGATCTCCAAAAGCTTCGATCTCAGTACCAACCAGAGCTCCCCCCTTGTCTTCAGGTCTCTCTACTATCTTTCCTTCTCGTTTCCCTTGGAATTGCGATTTGCTCTGTTTCATTCTGTTGCTCTCCCCCCTCCCTCCCAACCCCTGTATACTGTTAATCCGCTGTTCTGTATAGTGGCATTGACGTTATCTTGTTCGTTTAAGCCGCTTCAGCCCCAATCTTCGCCTTTCGCTCATCTATGTATTTGTTTTCGTCAAGCAGCCTTCGAGATTGATTTATTAAAAGACTTTTGTTCTTCAATGCTTTCCTAGTTGATTGAGTGTTGTACTAATCCATCCATAAGCTAGCTAGCATGCAGAAATTAGATCTGACGTGTTACATCGCTTGTTTTATGCCGTACTGTCTCAGATTTCCTTATTGTTTATTTGGATTTTGTTTTGCGGACCAGATCAGCTCAAGTTCAGAGCAAAGCGATATAGCATGTCTATATATCCTTGTATTTGCCGTTCGGATGTTCTGACTGGATATAGTGTAAGGAATTATGCATAAGAAACGTCCGTTTGCTACATTCTGCTTAACCACCAAAATTTGAACCCAGCTTATAAGACTTGGTTTACCACTCGTCTTGTGAGTTCTTAGCGTACATTTCGGCCAATGATTTTGATGACGTCATCTGAAATACTAAAGTAAAACAGAGTGAAGATTTGGATCAAATGAACTTCCATGATTCTATGGGTTGAAATCATCAATGCTGCTTGTTATGTACTTTACTGTCTCTGACGTGTAATTGTCACAGAAGAAATAAAACTTTAGCACATTGTGGCACTCTCTCAATTCTAAATCTTAGACATGTATGTATTGTATGAGGATCAAGAAGAATTGCTAGCAAATTAAGACAGAGCAAAAATGAAAATGATGATTTTGTGTTTGCAAGAATCACAAATACATTATTTGAGATGCTATATTCATACTCAAATGTCTGGATTTTACACTCTTGTTGGTCTATGAGAACAAACAGAAATAACGCCTTGTGTGGTTTTGGGGTAAATTTTCAGACAGATGATATACATATTCTGTATTGCTCCTCATTTTCTTTGTACATTAGTCAATACCATTTTGAACATATTATCATTGTTACTGAGATGGCCATGCATAGTCGATTTATCCTCATACATTTGTAGTTCATAGCATTTGTTCCATGCTTCATTTTTTAAAGAGAATAGCATGATGATGGTCTTCTTGGTTAATAATTCCCATCTAAGTAGGGTTATTGATTCTTTATTCTTTATCTCCATGTCATTGCTTATTAACCTAGCTTGTACTTGTGTATTGTTATTTTGCAGGGGACTACTGTCCGTGTAGAATTTGGTGATGCAACCACTGCTGCAGACTCCTTTGGTGCCCACACCATAAGCCGGTCTTTTCCACACACTTACGGTCAGCCTTTAGCACACTTTCTTAGGGCAACTGCCAAAGTCCCTGATGCCCAGATAATTACTGAGCATCCAGCAATTAGGTATGTACTGGATAATGACTTTGCTTCGTTTAATTTACTCAGAAAACAAGCACTGCAACATCAAAATTGAAACCAAAACTGTTCTCTCCCATGAAGTTTATATTATACTGTCAATTTAGCTGGTTTGTCCTCAGTTTTATTGCACTGACATTCTTTACTCTCCTTTTGGCATTATGATCCACTTTAAGGGCCAGACATATTGAGAAATTGTTGCATTACAGATGCAGTGGTCTCTATAGCTTGCAATATTGCTACATCTAGGCTCGTTGTACTTGTGTAACT
Organism: Ilex paraguariensis; assembly: GCA_963454935.2. NCBI lineage: Eukaryota > Viridiplantae > Streptophyta > Magnoliopsida > Aquifoliales > Aquifoliaceae > Ilex > Ilex paraguariensis. Next base: position 1,064,851 of record CAUOFW020002724.1, read on the forward strand.
CATCTTGGGGACGGATTTCTTCATAATCGCAATATTTTTGTTATACATCCAAGTATGCTGATTTTTTAGTTTCTTCTTTCNGAAATAACGCCTTGTGTGGTTTTGGGGTAAATTTTCAGACAGATGATATACATATTCTGTATTGCTCCTCATTTTCTTTGTACATTAGTCAATACCATTTTGAACATATTATCATTGTTACTGAGATGGCCATGCATAGTCGATTTATCCTCATACATTTGTAGTTCATAGCATTTGTTCCATGCTTCATTTTTTAAAGAGAATAGCATGATGATGGTCTTCTTGGTTAATAATTCCCATCTAAGTAGGGTTATTGATTCTTTATTCTTTATCTCCATGTCATTGCTTATTAACCTAGCTTGTACTTGTGTATTGTTATTTTGCAGGGGACTACTGTCCGTGTAGAATTTGGTGATGCAACCACTGCTGCAGACTCCTTTGGTGCCCACACCATAAGCCGGTCTTTTCCACACACTTACGGTCAGCCTTTAGCACACTTTCTTAGGGCAACTGCCAAAGTCCCTGATGCCCAGATAATTACTGAGCATCCAGCAATTAGGTATGTACTGGATAATGACTTTGCTTCGTTTAATTTACTCAGAAAACAAGCACTGCAACATCAAAATTGAAACCAAAACTGTTCTCTCCCATGAAGTTTATATTATATTGTCAATTTAGCTGGTTTGTCCTCGGTTTTATTGCACTGACATTCTTTACTCTCCTTTTGGCATTATGATCCACTTTAAGGGCCAGACATATTGAGAAATTGTTGCATTACAGATGCAGTGGTCTCTATAGCTTGCAATATCGCTACCTCTAGGCTCGTTGTACTTGTGTAACTCATCTTGGGGATGGATTTCTTCGTAATCGCAATATTTTTGTTATACATCCAAGTATGCTGATTTTTTAGTTTCTTCTTTCTAGGGTTGGTGTGGTTTTTTGTGGTAGACAATCTCCCGGAGGACATAATGTCATATGGGGTCTTCACAATGCTCTCAAGATTCACAACCCTAACAGTTCTTTGCTTGGATTTTTGGGTTAGTGGCATTTTTGTTTTCCTCTTCTGGCTTGAAGTTTTTTGTTTACCATGGACCTCTACACTGGGCTATGTGCCCACAACTAGGGCTGTCAAAATTCGACACAACACGATTAATCGACACGAATTAAACGGGTTTGGGTGAGATCTTAACGGGTTTGGATGATAAACGGATTGACACGCCAAACACGTTTAATAAACGGGCCGTGTTCAGGTGAGACCTGTCAAACCATTTATCACACGTTTATCCGTTTAAATAAAATTAATATAATAATAAATTAATAATTATTTTAAAAAATTAGCAAGAAAAAAGAAGTAAAGAAATTAATAAAAAAAAGAAGAAAGTAAAGTAGTAATTCAAAGACAAAGGAGAAGAGTTGGATACACTTCAAAGGCAAAGGCAAACAAATGTCTTTTATTTTTTTCTCACATTGGAAAATGAGGGGAGATGGAGAGAGTTGAGTTGCTTATAAAAGACAATGGCTTCTTGCTTTTATTTTTAAAGCCTTCAAGTTTTATTTTTCAAAGACAAATGAGAGGAGTTGTAGAGCATTTTAAAGATAAAGGCAAACTAATATCTTTTGTTTTTGTCTCACATTGAAAAATGAGGGGAGATGGGGAGAGTGAGTTGCCTATAAAAGGCAATAGCCTCTTTCTTTTTTCTTTAAAGCCTTCAAGTCTTATTTTTATGAGATTTGATTTAAAATTCCTCTTTTTTGAAGTAAATGCAATTATTAGTAAAAAAAAATAAAATATTAAAATTTGTTGATATAATTTTTTTAAAATTAAACGGGTTAAACGAGTCATGTCCTGTGACCCGTTTATTAAACGGGTCGTGTTCGTGTTGAAATTTTTTACCCGTTTATTAAATGTTTCGTGTATGGGTTTATACGTATTTCACCCGTCACCCGTTTAACCCGACGCGTAATCGTTTAACGTGACACGATTGACACCCCTACACACACCCATATCTAGAAAAAAAAGTCATTGTTGCACATTCTTATTTGGTTTTGTTTCCTTATCACCTAGCCAATGATTAGGATGCTGTCTTGTTACATATCAGTAAATCACACTTTCTTCTTGCATTTTGCGTCACAAGCACATTATGCCCAACCTTAGTTTGATGATATCTAAAAGAAGTCTTTTATGCTTGCTACCAGGTGGTTCTGAAGGTATATTTGCACAAAAGACCCTTGAGATCACTGATGACATTCTTGCAACCTACAAAAATCAAGGTAGTTATGACTTACTAGTACTTAATTTTCAGATCGCGATTTTTATTTTCAGGAAAGTTTATTTTATGCTATAATCCTGTCAAGGTGGTTATGATTTGCTGGGAAGAACANTTTATGTTAAATTAATACTAATTTCTGAAGTTTTTTTTATGGTGCAGTCGCAGACTTACAGCTAGTTCTTGCCTACATAAAACCTGGCTCCACATCTAGTTGTGAGTCTTTTCGGTGGCATTTGAAATTTCTTATCAAGAACTATGGTGGTTTCAGCCTTTAGATGCGAAGTCAATGTCCCAGTTCGGGATTCCTACTTTGGAACTTTGGGTTTCAAGCATTTAAAAGTGTTGTAGCACAACCAGAAGTTCTAGTGCAAATGCAAGAGGCAGAGAAACATTGAATTTGTAAGAACCTCTATAAATGTGACTTCTTGCATTAAATGGTGCTCTCTTGGATGAAAAATTCCTTAGACAGTATGTATGACAATGCCTATATTTAAGTTTCGCATAAAGCAATTATTAATAAATGAAATAATCATAAATTTTGTCAGTGCGCTATGAATGGCTAATGGATCCTTCGATTCATCGAAGTACCTTTTGGCTATCAGTTGTATGTACAAAGAATATCAAAGTAGAAATTATTTGNACGTCGGGTTATTTGGAAATATATAGGAAGACATGGTCTAGATTTTCGACGATTTATATATAAATTTGAAGTTTCTCACAAGTTGTTTATTTTGGTCCTCAGTACTTTTGGTTTTGGACATAAAGCTATCATGACACCTCTGTAATGTCAGGCCAGTGTAGTTTCTTTCTGAACTAAGAACAGGAGAACCTGATTGGTTGAAATTTTGCAGGTGGTTGGGATTCCTGTTACTTTGAATGGAGATCTCAAAAACCAATTTGTTGAAACAAATGTTGGTTTTGATACCATATGTAAGGTACTAGTCCAGTGATGTCAACAGCTTATTGAATGCCTTGCATGTATTTTTTTCAGTTAAGAATCGAATTTTGTAGTGAAGCAAGTACTGTGTTTTGAAGTTATTATCCTCGAACCACATTTTGATGATTCACCATTAAATTGGGCTTATACCCTGCTTCACATTGTTATGCATACTTCAACTTGTCTCTCTGCCTCTTCTCCGCATTACTGACAAGGTGATGCTGGCGAAAAATCCATGCATTGGAACTGTGTTTGTTCTTGGTTTGGGGTTCATTATCAGACGAAATTATAGTTTTGTCGTCATCATATTCTTTCTTGTTTTAGACTTCCTGTCCCATTTTATCTCCAATGTTAAATATAATTTGCTGGATTATGTGCCGCTGCTTTAATAAAGGATGGTATTTTCATATAAAACGTNCTTCCCGTCCCATTTTATCTCCAATGTTAAATATAATTTGCTGGATTATGTGCCGCTGCTTTAATAAAGGATGGTATTTTCATGTAAAACGCAACTAAAAAGCAAAGGATGGTATTTTCATATAAAACGCAACTAAAAAATTCCGAAATTGTAAGATGTTATTCTGAGATTATATGCATTTGAAAGATTTTGAGAAGAATCTGATAACATTATTTTATTGGCTCTTATTAGGTTAATTCTCAGCTCATCAGCAATGTCTGCACAGATGCTCTTTCAGCAGAGAAGGTAATTTCCCCATTTTTTAAAAATTTATAGCCTCCTGGGTAAGCCATGTCATTTGCATTTTACTTTAGGTTCTTTGAATTGCTTTTAGCCAAAGATGGAGTGACAAGGCTGGCCTTAATCACCCTGCATACTTCAAGCAATTCTGTTACGCATTTGGCAGCCCAGCTGCCTTTGTTTTGCATACCTTTCCCATGCTTTTTTTTTCCCGTATGTTTTTACCTTTTTTTTTACAAAATCTTAGTAATTTACTTTTTGTCTTCAGTATTATTATTTTGTCCGACTCATGGGACGAAAGGCATCACATGTTGCTTTGGAATGCACTCTCCAGNGCCTTTCCCATGCTTTTTTTTTACAAAATCTTAGTAATTTACTTTTTGTCTTCAGTATTATTACTTTGTCCGACTCATGGGACGAAAGGCATCACATGTTGCTTTGGAATGCACTCTCCAGTCACATCCAAACATGGTTTGCAGTCCTTGCTTATGTAACTCTGATTGATGTTGCTGTAGAGGATGCCGTCTTTTAGATAAGCTTGATTCTCTTCTTGCATAACCTCTCATTTGTTCTTTATAGGTCATTCTTGGTGAGGAGGTGGCTGCATCAAAGCTTACTCTTTTTGACCTGACAAAACAGATTTGTGATGCAGTACAAGCCCGGGCGGAACAAGGTATGGAATCCGTGCCTTACTATCTTTGTTGTCTTTGTGGTGATTAATGATTAGCAGTACTTTTCATCTGACCAAATGTTTTTGGACAGATAAGTACCACGGAGTCATCCTGCTACCCGAGGGGCTTATAGAAAGCATTCCTGAAGTCTATGCTCTCTTGCAGGTAAGACCACGCATTTAGGAAATAACTGCATTCCTAGTTGGCTGTTGACAAAACACCCCCTTCTCCCTAAAAAAAAAAAAGAATAGAAAAAAGGAAAAGCCTCCCTTTTGCAGCAAAAATGGGAGCTCCCTATTTTTAATTTCAGAAATGTGTGANTTATTATTCGTTTCGATACAGACGAAGGTAAAAGCAAACAAGGCAGAACAGTGGAAGATAAGGAAACATCTTTGATCTCAAAGGAAAAATATCCATATGTTTTTTCTTTTCTTTCTAAATCAGCCACATCAGTTTGTGCTTATTTTTCATGATGCAGAGCATTCTATGAACATTTTAGAAAAGAGTGGGTTAGAAATAAATGTAATTTTTAATTCATTTTTAACTAAAGTTAATGATGGGACATTTTTTGGACATTTCAAGATGACGACACGTGTACTCGGTGTCAAAGAAATACTCTCTGCTGTGATCACGACACGTGCTCGTCAGATCATGATCCCTCTTCCCCTGAGGAGGGTACTATGCATAAGGATCTATGACGCCGGTATGTACGGGGCGACACGTATTCCTCGGTCGAATTTGTGGGGTACATCGGCCCCTAACTGTATTAGGCCCTCGGTACCGAGGTGTACCCACTACATCGGCGTTCTGTTTCTACAGGGTTATTGATAAACAGGTCATCAGCCTGGGTTAGGCTAGATTAGCCAACATGACCTGGTCTTACCTAGATGGTGTCAGGACACACAGGAAAGCAGAAGACTCAACCAAAGGGGAGCTGGCACGTGGCGTACTGTGTCAGATCAGAGTTAAAAAAACCAGAATGTCTTTGCTGACACACGACTTGAGAAAGCAAGTATTTAATGCACCTTTCCCTTGATGAGACAACATTTAATGCATGAAGACCCGGAAGTGAAAGACAATGAATGTTCCTGTGACTGAGCATTTAATATATCTCTGCCGAGTGAAGGTCATTAAACGCTCAACAGACCGAGGGTGATGCATTGGATTGCTCGGGGTTCTGAGCAGTTAAGAAAGAGGTCATTTCTCCTAAAAATTATTATGCACATTATCCACCTTTAATGATCACCTACTGACCATACTGACAGTAATCATGAGTTTTTAAGGTATAAATACTCCTCACAAAACGTATGACGAGGTATTCAAAAACCTTTTCTTAAACCTATACGCAGTGTTTTCTTCTTCCCCTCTCTCAAAGAACTGATTTGATCGTCGGAAGGGATACGTCGAAAAACACTCTGACGCCCTCCTAACTCGTTTTTCTCTGTTCCAGGAATCTTCTTTAGCTTTACAGGACCACCCGGTAACCCACAAAAATCACCCATTACTGTTCCAGGCTACCACAGGTCCTCACGGTCTATTCTAAGCAGCAAAGTTGACTATTCGATTGACTGATTCGTGTTTATCACGAAAGAAATCTGTTATCACGTTTATATTATACAAAATCCTACACGCACAATTAAAATGAATTGAGCGATTGCATTACATAAGTAAACTCGTCGGTATCCGCTTGTGAGATGAAAAGCCCACCTAAAAACCAACTTGAACTATGCGAAAAGAGGGTTAGGTGAGGGAGTCTAGTGGGTATGGCCCACTGCCATGGTTTCTCTCCTAATCACCATGTCCACATCAAAAAAAAAAAAAAGAGAGAGGGAGAGTGAGAGAGAANGTTTAAATAAAATTAATATAATAATAAATTAATAATTATGTTAAAAAATTAGCAAGAAAAAAGAAGTAAAGAAATTAATAAAAAAAAAAGAAAGTAAAGTAGTAGTTCAAAGACATAGGAGAAGAGTTGGATACACTTCAAAGGCAAAGACAAACAAATGTCTTTTATTTTTTTCCCACATTGGAAAATGAGGGGAGATGGGGAGGGTTGAGTTGCTTATAAAAGACAATGACCTCTTGCTTTTATTTTTAAAGCCTTTAAGTTTTATTTTTCAAAGACAAATGAGAGGAGTTGTAGAGCATTTTAAAAATAAAGACAAACTAATATCTTTTGTTTTTGTCTCACATTGAAAAATGAGGGGAGATGGGGAGGGTGAGTTGCCTATAAAAGGCAATAGCCTCTTTCTTTTTTCTTTAAAGCCTTCAAGCCTTATTTTTATGAGATTTGATTTCAAATTCCTCTTTTTTGAAGTAAATGCAATTATTAGTAAAAAAAAAAAAAAATATTAAAATTTGTTGATATAATTTTTTTAAAATTAAACGGGTTAAACGAGTCATGTCCTGTGACCCGTTTATTAAACGGGTCGTGTTGAAATTTTTTACCCGTTTATTAAATGTGTCGTGTATAGGTTTATACGTATTTCACCTGTCACCCGTTTAACCCGACGCGTAATCGTTTAACGTGACACGATTGACACCCCTACACACACCCATATCTAGAAAAAAAAGTCATTGTTGCACATTCTTATTTGGTTTTGTTTCCTTATCACCTAGCCAATGATTAGGATGCTGTCTTGTTACATTTCAGTAAATCACACTTTCTTCTTGCATTTTGCGTCACAAGCACATTATGCCCAACCTTAGTTTGATGATATCTAAAAGAAGTCTTTTATGCTTGCTACCAGGTGGTTCTGAAGGTATATTTGCACAAAAGACCCTTGAGATCACTGATGACATTCTTGCAACCTACAAAAATCAAGGTAGTTATGACTTACTAGTACTTAATTTTCAGATCGCGATTTTTATTTTCAGGAAAGTTTATTTTATGCTATAATCCTGTCAAGGTGGTTATGATTTGCTGGGAAGAACAAAAGATCAAATAAGAACAACTGAGCAAGTCAATGCTGCGCTCAACACATGCAGAGATTTGAAGTTGGATGGCCTTGTCATTGTCGGAGGTATCTCTGATCCTCTGCTTTAGGGTCACCATAGACATCCAACATATAGAATTAATTTTTTCTTAACGTAAATATTTTGTACCTTTTAAAGGGGTGACATCAAACACAGACGCTGCTCAGCTTGCTGAAACTTTTGCAGAAGCAAAATGGCCAACTAAGGTACCCAGTTCATGTGACATTTTTCATACTTATACTTACTGAAAGAGAAAAAGACATTTTCATACTTCCTCTGTCCCAAAATTTAAGTCCCTTGTTGGAAATCCAACTTGTTAAGGAGACAACTGTTGATGCATCTCATTTAATAAGTTTTCAAAACTGCCCTTCAGAAGTTAATGTTTCAGGAAGTTTAGAAATTTATCAAGTTGACTTGTCAAAGTGACTATTACGTCGGGTTATTTGGAAATATATAGGAAGACATGGTCTAGATTTTCGACGATTTATATATAAATTTGAAGTTTCTCACAAGTTGTTTATTTTGGTCCTCAGTACTTTTGGTTTTGGACATAAAGCTATCATGACACCTCTGTAATGTCAGGCCAGTGTAGTTTCTTTCTGAACTAAGAACAGGAGAACCTGATTGGTTGAAATTTTGCAGGTGGTTGGGATTCCTGTTACTTTGAATGGAGATCTCAAAAACCAATTTGTTGAAACAAATGTTGGTTTTGATACCATATGTAAGGTACTAGTCCAGTGATGTCAACAGCTTATTGAATGCCTTGCATGTATTTTTTTCAGTTAAGAATCGAATTTTGTAGTGAAGCAAGTACTGTGTTTTGAAGTTATTATCCTCGAACCACATTTTGATGATTCACCATTAAATTGGGCTTATACCCTGCTTCACATTGTTATGCATACTTCAACTTGTCTCTCTGCCTCTTCTCCGCATTACTGACAAGGTGATGCTGGCGAAAAATCCATGCATTGGAACTGTGTTTGTTCTTGGTTTGGGGTTCATTATCAGACGAAATTATAGTTTTGTCGTCATCATATTCTTTCTTGTTTTAGACTTCCTGTCCCATTTTATCTCCAATGTTAAATATAATTTGCTGGATTATGTGCCGCTGCTTTAATAAAGGATGGTATTTTCATATAAAACGCGACTAAAAAGCAAAGGATGGTATTTTCATATAAAACGCAACTAAAAAATTCCGAAATTGTAAGATGTTATTCTGAGATTATATGCATTTGAAAGATTTTGAGAAGAATCTGATAACATTATTTTATTGGCTCTTATTAGGTTAATTCTCAGCTCATCAGCAATGTCTGCACAGATGCTCTTTCAGCAGAGAAGGTAATTTCCCCATTTTTTAAAAATTTATATCCTCCTGGGTAAGCCATGTCATTTGCATTTTACTTTAGGTTCTTTGAATTGCTTTTAGCCAAAGATGGAGTGACAAGGCTGGCCTTAATCACCCTGCATACTTCAAGCAATTCTGTTACGCATTTGGCAGCCCAGCTGCCTTTGTTTTGCATGCCTTTCCCATGCTTTTTTTTTACAAAATCTTAGTAATTTACTTTTTGTCTTCAGTATTATTACTTTGTCCGACTCATGGGACGAAAGGCATCACATGTTGCTTTGGAATGCACTCTCCAGTCACATCCAAACATGGTTTGCAGTCCTTGCTTATGTAACTCTGATTGATGTTGCTGTAGAGGATGCCGTCTTTTAGATAAGCTTGATTCTCTTCTTGCATAACCTCTCATTTGTTCTTTATAGGTCATTCTTGGTGAGGAGGTGGCTGCATCAAAGCTTACTCTTTTTGACCTGACAAAACAGATTTGTGATGCAGTACAAGCCCGGGCGGAACAAGGTATGGAATCTGTGCCTTACTATCTTTGTTGTCTTTGTGGTGATTAATGATTAGCAGTACTTTTCATCTGACCAAATGTTTTTGGACAGATAAGTACCACGGAGTCATCCTGCTACCCGAGGGGCTTATAGAAAGCATTCCTGAAGTCTATGCTCTCTTGCAGGTAAGACCACGCATTTAGGAAATAACTGCATTCCTAGTTGGCTGTTGACAAAACACCCCCTTCTCCCTAAAAAAAAAAAAGAATAGAAAAAAGGAAAAGCCTCCCTTTTGCAGCAAAAATGGGAGCTCCCTATTTTTAATTTCAGAAATGTGTGATTGTTTAATCCGGTTTAATATGTTGGAATAATGACTTGTATTTTCCAGGAAATTCATGGTCTGCTGAGGCAAGGTGTTTCTGTTGATGGCATTTCTACGCAATTGTCACCTTGGGCATCAGCTTTGTTTGAATTTTTGCCTCCCTTCATTAGAAAACAGGTCTATTTCTTCACATTGATATAAGTTTTTCATGTAGTTTTCATGGGCAATGGTGCTCCTCTGAAATGCCTTCAATGTTACAGCTGCTTCTCCATCCAGAATCAGATGACTCTGCTCAGCTATCCCAGGTACTGAAATCTGCAACCCTAATGGTGTGTTAAAATAAACTATGAATTTGCTGTATATAATAATTATTACTCTTTTATTTCGTTTTGCAGATTGAGACGGAGAAACTCCTCGCGCATCTCGTGGAAGCAGAAATGAACAAGCGATTGGTAGGGTTTTTGCCATCTTGTTTTTATTAATGTTAGCCAACCTAGTTTTTTTTTTGTTATAGCTAATTGAAAAATACAAAGGAAATTAATCATTGTTGGTTCCATTTAATCTACTATTTTTTCCGTTATGTGGGTTTAGGTCTTGTTTATTTCAGCGAGTATGCTGTACTGTGTACATATTAGAATAGAACTACTTTTACCTCACTCTCCTATGTTCGTGGTGATTCCACAGAAAGAAGGAACATACAAGGGTAAAAAATTTAATGCTATCTGCCACTTCTTTGGCTATCAAGCTCGGGGGTCTTTACCTTCAAAGTTTGATTGTGACTACGCATACGTAAGTTTATGCTTCGGTTCATTCTCTGGACTGCTTCTACTTCTTTCCTCTTGTTCATGTTAAGTAGGTTTCCTTGTAATAAACTAATAATAACAATATTCCTGCAGGTTCTTGGGCACATTTGCTACCATATTCTGGCAGCTGGGCTGAATGGTTATATGGCTACTGTAACTAACCTGAAAAATCCTTTGAACAAGTGGCGTTGTGGTGCTGCTCCAATAACTGTGGGTTTTATGCTCCCTTTAGACTTTTATGGCCAAACCTTACACTTCAAGTACTTCTGTAGAGATCTGGTTTTGCTATTGTCTTCTTTACTCCCCTTCCCTCACCCATCCCCTTTTGTGTCGTTTTTCTTTTTCTTTTTGAATGCCAGCTCACTGTCTCTCCTTTTCTGTCTGTCGGTAGAGCTTATACTGGCAAGAAAGTTTGACTCCTTTGATTGTATTGTTAAACCTCAGGCAATGATGACTGTGAAGCGTTATGGTCGTGGTCCTGGGGCCTTACCAATTGGGAAACCTGCCGTGCATCCTGCGACCGTCGATTTGACAGGCAAAGCATATGAGTAAGTCCCTCCATTGTTATTTCCTGTATACTTGTTTGACATAAGTTTCTTTGTAATATTTACCAGAGGCTTGCTTGACATCACAGCAGCAGAAAGAATTCAAAATTTTTAGTGTTTTTTTTTTTTTCCTTTTTTCACTAAAGAGATTTTTTGATCCTCTGAGAAGGGAGTTCATTTACTTTTGGCAACTTGTGGACTTGCTTCGAAATTAAGTTGAAGAATGCATTGCAGATATATGATCCTGTCCTGCTGCTGAATTGTTTCTTGGTCTTGGTACAGGTTACTGAGACAAAATGCAACCAAATTTTTGATGGATGATGTTTACAGAAACCCAGGGCCCCTTCAGTTTGATGGTACAGGTGCTGATGCCAAGGCTGTAACTCTGTGTGTTGAAGACCAGGATTACATGGGTCGTATCAAGGCACTGCAGGAATATCTCAACAAGGTGCTGAAATTAGCCATATTAAATGACTAGTCATAACCCATGCCTAAAGGCATGATGAAACATAAAATTTGAACGTCAAAAAATATCTATCTCACTATTTTAAATAATAATTTTTATTTCTTTCATTTATTTGATTACATCATTTAAAATCTATGTTTATCCATTATTTTCTTAAAAATATCGACAATTTTTTTTCAAAATACGTAATCCAAAAAAAATTTCTCAACATATGTATACTATCGTGTATGGATAATATTTAAAATAAAAATTATATTAAACTATAAATTAATCAAATATTAAAATAATTGGGCATATGATAGAAATTGGTGATGTGATGTTTTTAAGAGGGAAAATATGTAGAAGATAAAATTCAACTTGTGAGCTATCTTATTATATAGATTTTTTTTTTCCTTTTAAACAAATTTTATGAGTTATTGTGATTCTGCGTTGCAAGTACTACTGCATTTTGCGTCTTCCATTGAGAGTGATATCTCCATTTTTCATTGTTAAATGTGGTATATGCTCCATTTTTGTGTAAGAAATAAGATATGCCGATTTCAAGCCAGTGAACTTGGACCATGTTTGAAGTGGACTGAGTTATACCAACAATTTGAAGGAGAAATACACTAGTGTTGCTCTAAGCAATAGTAATTCAGTTTTAACAAACGTTCAAGTTCATTCTCCAGACAAGAACTGGGCAGATATTTCCTGGCATTATTACGTCATGCATTTCAGCATTGTATGGGAGACATCATCCTTTGTCATCGTTGTTTGCATGAATTTGTCTTTTGCTTGTTCGAATTCTGTTAAACTCAAATTGACTATATTTTCTTCTGATATTAGTAGTTGTAGTTTGTGTGTAAATGTTTCTGATACCAGTCAAAACTTGAGCGAGAGAAAGAGCTCAGTGATAGATTTTCTTCATACTCCGTTCATTGGGTGGGCCACAGATCTATGCTAGAAAGANTTTTAAACAAATTTTATGAGTTATTGTGATTCTGCGTTGCAAGTACTACTGCATTTTGCGTCTTCCATTGAGAGTGATATCTCCATTTTTCATTGTTAAATGTGGTATATGCTCCATTTTTGTGTAAGAAATAAGATATGCCGATTTCAAGCCAGTGAACTTGGACCATGTTTGAAGTGGACTGAGTTATACCAACAATTTGAAGGAGAAATACAATAGTGTTGCTCTAAGCAATAGTAATTCAGTTTTAACAAACGTTCAAGTTCATTCTCCAGACAAGAACTGGGGAGATATTTCCTGGCATTATTACGTCATGCATTTCAGCATTGTATGGGAGACATCATCCTTTGTCATCGTTGTTTGCATGAATTTGTCTTTTGCTTGTTCGAATTCTGTTAAACTCAAATTGACTATATTTTCTTCTGATATTAGTAGTTGTAGTTTGTGTGTAAATGTTTCTGATACCAGTCAAAACTTGAGCGAGAGAAAGAGCTCAGTGATAGATTTTCTTCATACTCCGTTCATTGGGTGGGCCACAGATCTATGCTAGAAAGA
>CAUOFW020002724.1:1103114-1115560 GCA_963454935.2 Ilex paraguariensis
TCTCTTTCTCTCTCTTCTTATTCATTCGTTAATGATTAAAGGCTAAACTGTGAGATTTATTTTACAGATTCTATGGGAATGTGGATTATTTAGCACATATTTTCCTGGACGAGAAGTTCCATGCTGGTTTAAGTATAAGACTAATGGGCCCAGAATCACATTAAATGTGCCTTCTAATCACCAAATACGAGGCTTAAATGTGTGCCTAGTGTACACACTTACCGACATCGTAAATTGGTTACAATTTCCAATAGAGGTTAAAGTCCACAACAAGAGTAAGCATCTTGTGTGGCCCTATAGGCCAAGGTGCTATGGTGTTCCAAAAGCAGATGAATATATTGTATGGTTATGCCATTTTGGGCTTGAGGTTCCACTTAAAGGAGGTGGTGAAGTGGAGGTTTCATTTGAGATGAAGGTTGAGGGACAAATAAAGGAGTGTGGGGCCCACCTTTTGTACTATGAAGAGGTAGAAGAAATAAAGCAATACTGTAATACTATGTTGTGTTACTGGGATTCGAATTATCCGCTCCTATTAGGTGCGTATCTCCTCTCCAATCATGCTTTACAAAAAGTATGAATATAATACACAAACAAGAATGTTGGCTGGGGTTTTCATGATCTTAAAATGACCCATAGATGATGGACCTTGTAGAACTGTTGGTTTTGCCCAAATTTTTAGTTTATACAATTTTGCGTAGAGCCTTTGGGCAATGATCACTATAAAACTTGGTTGATTTAGGTTGTTTTACTATCAAGAAACACCCAAACAATGTAGTTATCTTTAGGGAAATTCCTTCTAATCTGTATGATTATATGTTCTATTATTTCTATTGAACGTAGGAAGAAGAGGAAGAGAATGAAGAACAAGAAAAAGAAGAAGCAACAGAAGCAAAAGTAAAAGGGAAAGCAACAACAGAAGCAGAATAAGAAGAAGAAAGAGCTTGTATTTAATGTCGAATGGAAAGAAGAGGAGGAGGTAGAAAAATAAGAAGAATATGAAGAAAATGAGGAAGAGGATGAAGATCAATAAAAAGAAGAAGCCACAAAAGTAGAAGGGGGAGCAGCTGCAATGCAATAGATGCAGAACACGAAGAAGAAGAAGAAGAAGAAGAAGTAAGAGCATAATTAAGGCCATCTGACTGTGGTGGCTATGGGGGAATGAGCAGTCATGCCGATACTAACAAAAGCATAGAGATCAGCAATCCAAAAAAGAATGTCCAACAGAAGGTTATTGTTACCCAAACCCCCCAAAAATGGAGTAAATGTTTAATGAACAATCCAGAACTGAATTCCATCTTGCAAAAAGTTGATGGGCTTTTGAATGGCTAGGGGCTATTGAAAATACTTGATTAGATGTGAGTGTTGATTTCATGTGTTTTATAATTAATATTGTCAAATGCTTTTAACGAGTGAAAAAAATATTAGGAGTAACCATTACACAACATCAGCACTGTCTCTGACATTTGAAATATTACACACATACCTATTGAGATTTGTATACGCGTAATACTTAAATCATTTCTCGCCAATATTTGTTAATACATTCATTAGTAAATTACACCCAGACCTTTTGAAGTTTATAGGTGTATTATACTTAGACTCCTTAAGTTTAAAATGTTATACATAAACCAAAAATACTCCAATAAAATATAAAATATAAATTATTTTAAATTTTATAACAAAAATTTATATTCTATAGTATCATTTATTGAAATAAAATCAAAAATAAAAATATAATTTTTCTTAAAAAATCATATTTAGTATGTAATTATACTCTCTTTTGGAATAAAACTAAAAAATCAAATAAGGAGTCTAAGTCATTCATAATAGAACATGAATATTATAACTAAAATTCATGTTCTATTATGTTATTTATTGAAATAAAATCAAAATTAAAATCAAATTTTTTCTAAAAAAAATCATAATTAATATACAATTATACTATGTATTAGAATAAAACTAAAAAATCAAATAATATGTCAAACAATAATTGACACAATATCTTCTTCCTTTAATTAGGATAATTTAGTAGTCTAATTTAGTCGTTTGGATGATCAAATTAAATTCTGATAGACAATATAGTTTTATACTAATTATGATCTTTTAAGAAAAAAATTAAATTTTTATTTTTGATTTTATTTCAATAAATGTCATACTAGAATATGAATTTTGGTTATAAAATTTAAAATATTTGATAATCTATCATTAATTGAAGTATTTTTGGATTAAACTTGAGGGATCTAAGTATTATACCCCTACAAACTTCAAAGGATTTAGGTGTAATTTATTAATGGATATACTAACGGATATTAATGGGAGGGATCTAAGTGCTATGCGTGTACAAACTTCAAGGGGTTTGTGTGTAATATTTTAAATATCAGGGGTCTGAGTGATTAAGTAACAAACTTCAAGTGATCTAGTGCAATTCTCCCAAATTTATAATCATCTAGTCATATAATACATAATTACCTCCATGATAAAAGATAATCTCATTTTATCCAATTTATAATTTTTTATTGAATAATTACGTCATATCAGCATTAGTTTTTTCTTTTTAATTATCTTGTTTGCTCATGAAATGCTTTCTTGGTCTGGTTGGGAAAAGAAAATAGATTGAAAAAAAGGGGATGGCAACAAACAAGCAATGCACGATGGGATCCATATCCATGCTTTTGACTTTTAACTAACTTAAGGGTACTACTGGTATTGAACGTATAATATTTCGTTATAATTTTTTTTTTCATAATAAATAAATAATATAAAACCATCTTTCTTATTTTTTTATCCTTCCTACCAACTAAAGAGGAAAAACATCTTCCTTTCCTTTGAAAATGAAAAACTTATCGCCTCTATTTTTTATCCCTGTTATTTTTCATTTTTCATACGAAAAAAGGTTTTAAATTTTCTTAAAACTCTATTCTATAAGACCAAGAGCATAGTGTTTTGTTTTCCTTTTCATAGCCCTAAGTTCAAGCTGAAGTACTACAATATTAATTTAATAAATATCTCTGTCGTTTCCTATATATATAAAAAAAAAAATCCTAATGGATGTCTTATCCTAATAGCAAAGGTGGGACAAGGGAGAAGTGGAAGGTAGGCTTCAAATTCGATACCTAATTCATACAATTTGCCTAATTTCTTTAACAAAAAAGAAACCATGCTATACATTCATACAATTTGCCCAAAATCTAGTTGTTAAGGGTGAAAGGATATGAAATAGTTGCATATGATTGAGTTAGTTAATGAAGTCACGTGTCCTAAAGTACATGATAAAAAACACATGCAAAAGGCATGTGAGGAATCACAGCCTCTATTGCAATCAAATGAGCAGATGACCAAAGTGTTTGATTGAATAGGCCTAGTTGTTAATATGATCAACTACAAGCAAGGCCAAGCGAAGATGGCAAGTCATCTTTCGTATGGAGATCCTTAAATGAATTAGATAGCTAGGCTATCCCGAACAATAAGAGGTGGAGCTGAACTGATAAGAACGTTGCCTAAATCATAAATGAATATTATCAGCATGCCCTAATAAATAGGCGACTAAGAAAGGAGTTGTGAAAATTGGCCGAATGAGAAAGGAGTTGTGAAAATTGGCCTAAAGTACACTCAAATGTTTTTTTAAGTTAGTAAATTCAAACAAGGTATTTTTAAGGAATTAAGGACATTTCAGGGTTTTTTTTTTATAGTTTAATCTAATTAAATCTTTTTTTAATTACCAGATTACCCTTAATTATATTACATTAGATACCTAAAATTAGTCAGAGATCAAAAAAACCCTAGATCATGCATGCAGAGGGCATCAAAAGTTGATTTTGATTGATTTTAATGGCGGAGTATTTGGCTTCGATATTCAAAATAGAGAAAGACAAAGTGAACTTCCCCTTCGAGTTCGAGGAATAGAAGTAAATAGTCCTCATCGTCATCGCAACTATNAATAGAGAAAGACAAAGTGAACTTCCCCTTCGAGTTCGAGGAATAGAAGTAAATAGTCCTCATCGTCATCGCAACTATGAAGAGCGTCCACATAGTAGCCTTGGTTTTGGTTGAATCATGGTGGGAAGAATATCCATTAGTTTGGATTACTTTTAACATCTTTATTTTGGTAAGCCATTCTTTTACGAGTAAAAAAAACACCACTTTCACATAATTGTTCACAAGGATTTTTAAGCTGAACTATTTTACGAATTTTCTTTGCACTATTGCAGCTATTTCATTTTCACAAGAGCATGGAGATAGAGTTCTCAAATATTTCCAACACAAATTTAAGAGAGAATGAGATGGAAGAAGGAGGAGAGAAAGTGTGTGAAGGAAGAGAGAGAAGAGAACGAGAGAGAAATTTAGGAGTGACAATTGTCTTGTGTTGAGTTGTGTTCGGGTCAGGTCAATTCAAGGCCGGTGCTGTTTTGTGTCTCACAGATCATGTGTTGCTTTGGAATTGTTTACAATTAGAGCTGCAGATAATTTGGCACAACTTTGTTGAATTCGGAGTTGTAGAACTAAAAATTTCTTACCACATACACTCAAACACACCCACACACCCCTTCGCCCTAGACTCATGAGTAATTGCCTTGTTTCGATGATTTTTATGATATATGGATCGTGTGAAATTTTCTTTATACAATGTTGAATGTGTTGAATTTATTGCAATTCATTTTTTCCCAATCAAATTCAAATCAAGAGGTAAGAGATTTTTTTTNATCGTGTGAAATTTTCTTTATACAATGTTGAATGTGTTGAATTTATTGCAATTCATTTTTTCCCAATCAAATTCAAATCAAGAGGTAAGAGATTTTTTTTCCTCTTACAATTGAAGCCATATGTGGGAAGACGAATAAAAATCAGTCGTGTCACACCTACGGAGTACAATCAGATCACCATGCAACAATTAGAATGCTTATGAATACGACCTTGCCTGAAACTATCAAGTATCATTTTCCTCTAATAGTGACATCAAAAAGGACACAGAGGGGAGCTCGGGTGGGAATCACGAAGACCCTAACAACATGTTATCAGGAAAATACTACACTAGAGACAAGACCCAAAAAGACAAGGGATACCAAGAGAGATACCCACACGTTGATGAGGAAATCTCATCATTTATGAAGCTAGTCCAATCTCTCTAGGACCGGTTAGATGCTCATGATGATATGTTGAAAAAGTCCCAAGAGGAGGCAGAACTTGATTCCGTCCTCTTGCTCCGTGGCTCCTGTCGGAATCCATTCAGATCCCTAGACAAGGCCTTTGAAGCGTCAAACCACCGTATTGGAGTGAAACACGNGGAGGCAGAAGAACTAAGGCAGGAGAACGAGGCACCGAGGACAGCCTTAGGTAAGTCTAGGGATCACAAGGCCTTTGAAGCGTCAAACCACCGTATTGGAGTGAAACACGAGCCCTTCCGTGCCAAATCTAGTCCAATCCTAGATAGGCATAATGGAAGGCAAATAGAGGATACCCGAAATAGAAATAGAAGGAAGAAATTCACTCGGGTCAAAGAACAAGATGTCTCTTGGAAGCGATTCATAACAAAAGAGCTTAATAACAAAGTAAAAAGGTTCACGCAAAAGTTTGCTAAGGAGCTAGAAAGAAAGGTGACAGGTGAATATAGTAGGGCAATAAAGGTTTCTCCTTCAACAAATGGATAAAATGGGAGAAAGTCTCGAGCAAATTCATGATTCCAAAGTTTAAGCTTTATGATGGAAAAACCAACCCGATCGCCCACATTCCATCATTACAGATAGTTGGTGGTGATCCACAAGAAAAATGAGGATCTTTTGTGCACAATGTTCCCAACCAGTTTAGGGGAATCGACAATTAAGTGGTTTGACAGCTTCCCTTGGAGTTCTATCGATAGTTGGATGTAGTCGTCAACCGAATGACATTGAAACTCTATTTTCAATGAAGAAGAAGAATGATGGTGAAGCACTGTGTGAATACTCTCACCATTATTGGAAGACAATGAATGAGATAGAAAGATGTAATCCTGAGATTGTAGTCTCGTCATTTAAGATCTGCTGACCAAAAAAAAATGTTGTATTAGTCATTGAAGAGGAGACTAGCCCTTGATGTGGAAGAGCTAATGGAGAGGGTAGAGAAGTACACAAAGTTGGACAATGAGCTTAGTAGAAATGTTAGTCGAGGCCAACCGATCAAGCAGCAAAGTGTTAAACAAGGGTCGAATAATCAATCCGATCGGGGGTGAAAGGAAAAGTAATGTTCCCTATCATGCACATCATTAGTCGGTGTAAACATGGTGTTCAAAGAAACCATTTACAAAATATTATCTCAAATAAAAGGAAAGCCCTTCTTCAAATGGCCAATGTTCTTACAATCGTGATATAGGACATAAACGGAGAAACTGCCGCTTGCTCAAGCAGCATTTGGAGGAGCTTATCTAAGCCGGACACCTCTGTCAATTCATAGATCAAGTGAAAATAAAGGTTGATGGAGGAGAAAAGATAGATGCAATGGGTCGAGAACAAGATCTCACAAGAGTGACATCATTCATGCCACAATAAATCCTAATATGGCAACGAATAAGGCAACCAGAGCCTATATCAAAAAATCCGTGCAGATTAGAGAGATCTGTCAAGTTGGAGCAACAACCAAGCACACTGTCAAAAAGAAAAGGACTGATCAATTGGATGAATTGATTAGCTTCTCCGAAGGGGACGTAGTTGGGATTCATTACCCCCACAATGATGCTCTGGTCTTGATGTTTAGGATAGCCAACTTCGGCGTAAAAAAGATCTTGATCGACCAGGTTAACTCCTTAGAAATCATGTACTCTGGCTTTTTTAAGAAACTGGGCCTAAATGAGGAGGACTTGTTTGAAGCCATTCAATAACCCACTAGTCAGGGGCTAGTTGAAACGATGACCAAATTCCTCATCATAGAGGATGATTCAGCCCATAACGCCACCATAGGGCACACTTGGCTTTATGAGATGAAGGTGATCTCCTTGACGTACCATCATATTCTATGGTTGCCAATAAAAGGAGGAGTTTTTTACATCCACAAGGACCAGATTAGTGCAAAGAACTACTTGTTTGCTTTGGTGAGAAAGAAATATATAAAATAAAACCAGGGCGTTGAGTTAGCATCTAACTTAGGCCAAAAATAACAATCAAAGTTCAAATTGCTAGACTTGGATGATCCATCAACAAGCCCGATCGGGCGCACTATGGAGGACCTAAAAACCATATAGTTGGAAAAGAGTACCAAAAAATTTCTTCTTGATTGGGTCTTCACTTCGACAACATGAACAAGAGGGTTTGGAAAACATTGATTTGTTCGCTTGGACTCAGTATGAAATGCCAAGAGTTGATCCAGATGTCATCTGCCACCATCTGAATGTAGATCCAAAATTTAAACCAATCAAGCAGAAGCACAAGAGGTCGACACCATAGCATATGGAAATTGTCAACAAAGAGGTCGATAAATTATTGGAGGCATGCTCGACCAGGGAGGTGTAGTACCTGATCTAGATCTTGAACATGATGGTAGTTAAGAAGAATAGCAAATGGAGGGCCTGTATAGGCTTTACTGATCTCAACAAAGCATGCCCCAAAGATAAATTTCCTTTGCTAAAAATCGACCATCTTTTTGATGCCACCTCAGGACACAAACAGATGAGTTTTTTTTATGCCTGTATAGAATACCACCAAATACCTCTTTTCGGCCTAGATCAGGAAAAGACCTCATTCATTACTTTGCAAGGGGTATAATGTTACAATGTAATTCCCTTTGGACTTATAAATTTTAGAGCGAAATACCAAAGGTTGTTACAAGGATGTTCAAATGAATGTTAGAGGGCACAATGGAAGTGTATATTGATGATATGATGGTAAAAGAATCAAAGGACAGTCAACCACCTTGCTAACCTCCGAAAGATGTCTGACGTGTTGCGAGACTACTAGATGAGGCTTAACATCTCCAAATATGCCTCTGTAGTTGGTTTAGGTAAATTCTTGGGCTTCCTGGTCATAAGACGGGGAGTTAAGTCTAATCCTGACCAATTAAAAGCCCTGATAGAGCTCAAAACATCAAAGACTGTCAAGGAAATACAAAGGCTAACTAGCATGGCCACTACCCTTAACAAATTTATTTCTAGACCACAAGTGTTGGCCATTTTTTCAAGTGTTGAAATAGAATGGGGGAGAATTCTGGACTCCAGAGTGTGTGAATGCTTTCAATAATTTAAAATCGTACCTGACAACGCCTCCCTTACTAAAACCTCCCGAGCAAGGGGAAAGGCTATATCGTTACCTAGCCATTTTAGGGCTTGTAATATACGGAGAACTAATGAAGAAATTTCAGATGGAGATGGAGCCAATCTACTACGAGAGCAAGACACTTCTCAACGCAAAAACTAGATACTTACCATTAGAGAAATTGGACCTAGCTCTAGTGAGATCGGCTAGGAAATTTAGGCATTACTTCAAATCATATTCGATCACGGTTCCAACAAACCAACCGTTGAAGGCACTATTCATAAAGGCAGATATTTTTGGAAGAATATCGAAACAGGCAATAAAGATCAGGGAATATGATGTTACCTTCAAGCCACAAATTGTCGTTAAAAGGAAGGTGGTAGCTGACTTTCTGACAGAGTTTTCCCTAGGAGACAAGACCCCCGNCAAGACCCCTGATAACCTCCAGAACACTCCAATTGTCGTAGCATTCTGAGAAGGGGGAAAAGATGGAGCTAAGCAAAAGGCCCCAGAGCTGAAAGATTCTTGGAAGTTGTACGTAGATGGTTCATCAAACTAGAAAGGGGTCGGAGTAGGCATAATTCTAGAATCCCCAGAAGGAGATATGTAGGAGAAGGCGGTAAGATTGAACTTTGGTGAGTCAAACAATGAGACATAATACCAGGCTCTATCAGTTGCCATAAGGCTTACCACAGATATGTGGGCCAAACAATTGGACATCTATTCTGATTCCCTACTTGCCATGACTTAACTCTCAGGCCAGCACCTAGCGAAAGATGAATGAATGATGGCATATCATAAGCTAGCCATTGTTGAGCTAAAAAAAATACTAAAAATGTTAATCCAGCAAGTAACTAGGGCTACAAATGCAAATGCTGATGTAGTAGCAGCCCTAACATCAAACTACAAACAATCGAAGAACCAATGTCAACCAAATTGGGACCCAGTTGGATGGACCCAATCATTGAAATTTTGAGGAATTGATAGCTTTCTAAAGATAAAAAGAAGCCCATAAGTTGATGTTAAAGGAATCTAGGTTTTGGTTCTCATCAAAAGGCGAATTATACCGATGATCTTTCTCATATCCTTACCTACTCTGCATACACCTAGTCAAAGTTTAGATTTTTTTTAGTTGAAATCCATGAAGGAAGTTATGGGGCCCACATAGGAGTTAGAGCTCTATCACAAGGTTATCGATGGCCGTACATGTAGAAGAATGCACAACGTTATGTAAGATAATGCGAGAAGTGCCAAAAATTCTCCCCCATTTCAAGGCAGCTGACATAGGATTTGAGCCCCCTAACAAGCCCATGTCCCTTTTGTACAATGGAGGTTGGACATCGTTGGGCCTGCACCAAAGGCACTTGGAAACAAATACCTTCTAATAGGAACTAAGTATTTCACAAAATGGGTAAAAGCTGAGCTATTGGCGAATATACGCGATACTGATACAAAAAGATTTGCATGGAGAAACATCATTACAAGGTTTTGCATCCCTAGAGCTAAAACTGAGCTGAATCTAATCAATTTTTTAAGATCATTTCATATTTGAGCCTAGCTACTCGCTAGCTAGCTCGTTTTATTAATTTGTATAAAATATAATTATGAATTATTAAAATATCGAGGTCACTTTAGTAGTAAATATATACTCCATTTTTAACAACCAGATATATCTATCCAACAAAAAAAGGCCTGCCACTTTTGACAGCCATCACATGGTTCTCTCTCTCCCTCCCCATCTTGAGCAACTAACCCATCAGGCATTCAGTCTTGTGAGATATCCCTAAATTCTCTCTCTCTCTCTACCCATTTTGTCTTCCCCCTCCTGTTATTCTAAGTCTCTCTCAAGAAGCGACACACAATCGACCTACTTGTCTCTCATTCTTAACAAAAAATTTCTTTATTTTACTGGTTTGCATCTATGGAATCTTCCTTATCAACTCTCTCACATTTCAGTTTCAATCATCATCGTCATGAATCTAACCTAGATTGAATCATTATCCCCGAAATCCCATTGAGATGGTGCAACAAATTGGAGAAGGAATGACATCTACTGTATATAATTATATATGGTCATGGTGTCTAGTTGTAAGTTTTATTTAATTTTTGAAGTTTTTTATTATTAGGGTTTGAGTTTAGATTTAGATTTTTGAAGTTTTTAATTATGAACTATAATTTGAAATTTGTGATTTGGGACTTGTGCATTTGAGACTTTTGAACTTTCAATTGTAGATTTGAGATTTAGCATTAGAGCTCGATTTTGGCTCGACTCAATTAACACCCCTAACGACAATTAACTGAGGAAACTCCCTATGCGTTAGTATAAGGAATGGAAGAAGTTATCCTACTAGAGATTAGCCTCCCAACTCTTTGGTCTGAATTGGCAAACATTACAAAAAATGAGGAGTCCATTGCCAAGGACTTGGACCTGGTGGAAGAATGAAGGGAGTCGGTAGCCATAAGAATGGCATCCTATCAACAATAGATGTCCCGAGCACACAATAGAAAAATTTGCCTAGGGGGATTCTTGGTCAGGGATCTAGTCCTAAGAAAATAGTAGGCACCGCCAGGGAACTAACAAAAATAAAGCTCGGGGCCAACATGAAAGGATCAAACAATGTCACATCAGCTGGTGGAAATGGGTCTTACAAACTCGAAACATTATAGGGGAATCCACTTCTATGACCTTGGAACACAGTAAACCTACAAAATTGCTACTTTTGAAGTACCCTCAATAGAAAGCAAAGAACAAAGTGCCTTCGATTAGCAAGCTGGAGTACCTTCAATAAGAAAGAAATGGACCTGAACTATCTTCAGTATTAGCTAAATTGACCTGAAATACCTTTAAGATTAGCTAGCTAGGTCTTTAAAACTATAAGGCATTTTATATCAAAAAAAGAGTTTTTCACTTACAAAATGCCCTTATAAAATCTGTATAATCAAATGAACCTTTGTCAAGGCAAAGGAAAAAGTCCTACGAATAGTTCTAAGCATAAGATCCGAGTAGGCTCAGGCATTAAACAACAACTACTAGGGCAGGGGGAAAAAATCCTAACAAAGGCAAAAGGTAAAGATTTGAACCCGATCAAACTTCAGCCCAAGGCTCGACATGGTTATGAAGGCAAAATGGTACAAATTTGAGCCCGAATAAATTAGTGGGTTAGTACATTAGTCATTAGAAGTGACCAATATGAATATGCCCAAACCCCTCATTGAGGCTGAGCCTCTTAGCTAAGGGGAAGGGGGCATGACATTTTTTTAGGTATGAAGGCCCAGTGTTATCAGAACCAGATCGGTTGAACCCTGACTTAGGGCCTCAACCGATCTGGTTCACTAGTTAAACCGCATAAGGAAGTGAACCAGGTAAAAACCGTCAAACCGATCGATTTTTTAAGAAAACCGTGAACCGAACGGTTTTTAAAAATCGGACCGATTTGAAGTCCATTTTAAAAAAATGAAAAATGAAAAATTTGATGTTTTGTTTTAATTTGGGACATTTTGATTTCCCCTAAATTGCATAAGGCAGTGACCACTCAGACCAGTGCCCTTCGTCTTCATCTCACCGCCAGGGAGGCAACGATCAACACAGGCAGGTAACGATCAATTTAGGCAGGCAACGATCCTTTCTCCTTTCCCCTTTCTCACAAACAATCATTTTGATGTTGGTTCCAGGGAGGTGTCCATCCATGCTGGTCTAGTTCATTGTTCATCACCTCTGGTTTTTTTTTTAATCAAAAAAAAAAAATATCACCATCTTAGTACATAGGAACAAGAAAGAGAAACAAAAAATGGTTGAATTGGAGAGAAAATTGGGGAGTTTAGATCTCCCCCATTTGGTTTCTCTGGTGGCAAAATGACAGAAATTATTTGCACTTGTTGGGTTTTGTATTTATTATAGTATTTGCATTTGTTTTGTATTTACTTTGTTTTGTCCCTTCTTTTAATCATTTTTAATCTATTTTTATTTGCTCAATGTGATTTTTATTTACTTGAAAATATTTTAATTTGCTAAACGCTTAATTTTATTTTTTATGAGCAATATTATATGCATTGTGGATATATTTCATATTTTTAGTTAAATTATTATATTTTATAATATTTATAATATTTTTTAATTTTTTATTATATAACCGGTTCGACCAGTTGACCTAACGGTTGAACCAGTGAACCATTGACCCGGTCCCTTTACCGGTTTGATGGCCGATTCGGTTTGATAACATTGTGAAGGCCTGA